>JARHVA010001532.1:142500-237500 GCA_037957365.1 Torreya grandis | reverse complement strand
GTAGTTAAATACTTCAAGTTATATATAAAATATGTAAGTATTGTAAAGCATATAATAACATATGAAGAAAATGTCATCATAATAAGAATAAATCATCTAAGTATTTATGAAACATGTACCATAATAATAAAAAGTGTCATCCCAAGATATATATATCAAATAAAAATGCAGTGAATAGGAAACATAATAATGAACATATAAACTACCTAATAACTATGCATAAGGATCCACCTTATGTGCCAAATGTATTGTGAGGACCAATTGAGGGCCCATAAGCTTAGAACATGTCTTTTACACACTATATCTCCTCAAATTTGCCTAGGGAAAGAAAGCTTGGAAAGTATTTGGCTTCCCTAATTTTACTTCATTTAGTCTTCCATTTAGATCACTAGGTCCTTTATGGCTAGAAACATTTATAAATATTGGGAAAAGATTAAGCCATGGCTCATTTAGAATGGCTTTGGTTTCTATAACGAGATTTATACTAATTCACACTCTCTTTGGTGGTATCCCATATTTTTTTGAAATGGGGTTCCTCTAGTATAATTTCCCTGGATGAATGCCCTCAAGCTTTATTGTAGAGGAATCTACTCTATCCAAAATATCATCTGCAAATGCTCTCACCCTTGGCTACCCTGGGAGAATGTGATAACTAAATTCAAGCTAGCTAATGTAGACTAGGAATCTTACCAAGAAATACTCAATGTTGTCCCAGCTTCCATTTCTAATAAAATATTGCTCAATTTTACTAGGCCATGGTGGAAGGATTGGAAATGGTATGTTGAAACCCTTTTTCATAGTTACACTCCTCAACTTGGTTATAATTCTCTAACCCTAATGAGACCACCAATTGCTTACTTTTATAGCCTCATCCATGTTTAGTATATGTCTTTCTCCATCTAAATCTTATAACTATCTGTCACTTATGCAAATGAATGAATGAAGTTTATATATATATATATATATATATATATATATATATATATATATATATATATATATATATATATATATATATATAAAAGATATAGTCTAAGCATAATTTTTTAATTTATGATTTATGTTAGATATATCATTCACAAATATATCAAGATAGATATAACAATGTATATGACCAATAAATCTAAGTAATAAATTGAGTAACTACCTAGGTACATAGTGTATGATGTCCATCAAGGCACCCAAGGAGGAAGGGGAGATGCATAAGATCCCTCATGGCATTTAAAATTGGAGTGTACAATAATAAAGAGGCAAGTTTCATGTCCATGACACACACATGAAATCATACATATAAAGCACTCAAGGAATGTAAAGTAGGCCAATGGACCATAATACAAGGGACATGGGCACATGTCACTAAATTTAAGAAACCAAGACATATAAGGACATGTTCAAATGTCCACATACGTAAAGAGAAAGTAAGCTAGATTAGATTGACATGAAATGAAATGTTTAATTTTTTTCATACAAAAATCAAGAATACACACACAAGGACATGGGCACATGTCCAAAGCATACACACAATGAAATGAAGTGGTCTAGATCTATAGATCAATGATATATTCAAATGCCCTTGAATATATGTAAAATCATAGAGATACAATCAAGTCTAAACTAATAAATCTATAAAGTAAATTACGCATGAACATGTGGTACAAATATGTATAATAGAAAATATGTACATGAATTGAGTCTAAAGTAGTAGTAGTCAGTAAAAAATCTATGTAGTGTAAGATTATCAATATTAAGATATAACAGTGCTAAATTTGTGATGTAGAGTATAAAAAGGTGTAACATGGAAATTATAACTATGTATAGGATTCCCCTAAATGGGTAAATATATTAAATGAGGAACCCATCTATCTATGTATATTACCCTAGTGGGTAGATAGTATCAAATTTAGATCTATGTAGTGGTCTTGGGTCCTATATATATTTGTGAACACTCGAGAATAAAAAGTGAAGAACGTATGTATGATAAAAATTGACTATAATAAGATATCTATCATATGTAGTATCTAGGAAATATAGAAATGTATACAATCTAAAATTTGTATTTTATAAGTAAATATTTGAATGTTTTTGTGTTTTTGACATATTATATTATTTTTGTATTTTTTGTATATAAGCTATGTACAAGTAAATAATGGAAATAAATGAGGTAATGTAGAAATGAAATGTAATGTCTCTATAGACCCAAGAGCACATCTATGGGACGTGGATAATCAAATGGTGGATCTAGTGGGAGGTCATCCAATGTCAGATATTAAATCTCTCCAAACTCAAATAGGTCCTCATCATCATGATCTTCATATAATGTTGTGTGTATTGATGTATAATTATTAATGGCATTAGTCTAGATTCTATACATATGAATAACATGCTACTCTAATATATGATATGCCTTACATGAAGTCCCATGGTAAAACACATTGGATTGTAGAGTATCTATATGAAAATTGTGGTTCTCACCTATACCATCATGTAGAATGTGAATCATGTTTCCTTTATGAGTGAATGTCAAACATAGATTTGATTGATCAACTATGGCATCGATCACCTATTATCCTATACTACCAAGTGTAACATATATATGAGTTCTTGTGATCATGATAAAGAATAATATGTTGGCCACATTGGGGCCACATGCAACTGATAGTGTGATATGTCCTAGAGAATTATGAAAACATATCACATGTTATAACTCACTCTCCTGATGTCCTATGTGTTGTAAAAATGCCAAAGTGAAAATGTTAGGATATAAATCCTCATCTATAGTGACATGGGGAATGTATTTGTCCTCAACAAAAATTTATATATTCAATGGATCATTTCATGAGTACATGTGTCAATGATGAGTCTATTGTGGTACATGTACCAGTATATGTGGAGGATGTAGAGTATTAATAGTGCACTAAACCTTGAAATTTTTCAATTTATATTGTAATGATGATCATGTATTTATATCATGTCTTGTAAGATTATGAAAATAATAAAATGGTCTACCATTTGTTGAGATCAACATACTCCCATTTTTAACAAATGAGGACCCTTATTTAATTTTGTAAATTGTGTCATAAATTGACATTGGAATTGATAAAAATGAACTATTTGAATCTCATGGTTCTCATCTATATTAATCAACATGTTTGCATATAATCCTTACTTGACTTCATCTAATGTTGTTAACATTTTATTATTGTGTTTCCATGTTTCAGGTTTAATGGAGTTCCATTTGAAAAAATAATGTTTAGGTTTCTATGCTTTAATGCTAATTTAACCTTTTGTTAACCTTTGGTCTTTAAATATATGTTTAAATGGGTGTTAAAAAACTTTGGTCTAAGTTTTATTTTGAAAGGGATTTAAATTTACATGGGATCATTTTATTATATCTAAAACCTTAGTCTAAAATTTATGCTAAGTCTCTATGTATCTGAACCCTTACTTCAATAATTTTATTTTTTCATATGAATAAATTAAATGCAGTGTTGCTAAGTAGCAAGATCTTGGGAGATTGAAGAGAAGATCAACAATCTATGGGCAAAGGTGGAGCCAATAATTCAAACCCAAATTTCTATGGTGCATGTTAACAGTTTAATGGAGATCTAATGGAGAGCATGAAATGAAGGTGCCAAAGGATTCTAAAATAAAATGCAAGAAAGATAAGTGGCATGATATCAGATATAGATCAAAGATCTAATGACTAGAAAATGTTAAAAAGTTAAGGATATTGAGAAGGATTGTGAGAGTGACAAGTATCATAATCTCATTGATAATCAATCAAATCAATGACCTGCATATGATCTTATGTATAAATATGGAGATCAATGGTTGGTGCTTGATCATGTAGTCAACAGATCAATGGTGTGAGTTTGATCTCAAAAAATTAAGATGAATGTCCCACATTTGATAATATATTCAAGATCAATGATGTGAGTAGAGTTAATAACTCAAAGAGCCAAGATCAAACATGGTGCTTCCATGTGGTGCAAAAATGTTCAAGTAATGGGAACTATTTGTAAAATACCTAGAGATCCCATAGAGCTAGCAAGTGTTCTGATCTCAGAAGCTTGGAAGGAAGATCAATGTCTAGTAATAAATTCAATGCTAGAGGACTTATTAAGAGATCAATGGTGTGAATTCAATCAATCTTAAGGATTGTATGAGGTAATGACATGCATATAAAAAATGACAATGGTAACATTTTAAATAAATGAACTATGTGACATGGCAGTGCCACATAGGCAGAACATGTCATATTCAAAGATTTTATGGACCTATGTATAATAAAAATATAAATTTGAAACCAAATATAATCCCAGTTATCAAAGAACACATTTCAAACCTGAATATCACCATTAGATCACTGTCTAAACCTATAAAAACCCTAGAGTGTATGGATAGCCCTAATTATCTTTGAATTCATTATGATTGAGCTGAGAGGGGTTGAAATATTGTGGACAAAAGGGTAATTTAATTTTAATTATATTAATGATGATTCATAAACATGTTTTAAATCAATAGGTTGAACTATATCAACTGAGAGGAGTTAAAATATTGTGGACAAAAGGATAATTCAATTTTAATTATATTAATGGTTATTCATAAACATGTTTTAAATCAATAGGTTGAACTATATCAATCCTCATATGCATAAGGTCAAGTGTTCAAGGACATTGAGTTTGTAGCTGATTTTTTGAATACAAGGGATAATAATTACTCCAAATTGTTCTCAACAATTAAAAACCAACCATTTATCACCAAGGAAGAAGAAAAAATCCTCCCAATAAAGAGAATTTATGATGACATTATGGCCATCCATATTATTGGAATTCACTATACTTATTCTAAACTAGATGTATTTCATTGCAATGATGTTCTTAGTCCCATTTAAAAATTAGCTAAGATAGACAAGGGTATGTTGATTAATGAATGCAATCTGAGGAAAATTGCTTACATATCCCTAGTTTCATTTGAGTCTTAATACAAATTTTAGAATCCTCAAATTGATCTAACATCCATTACTTCATGGGCTAAGCAACATAACATGATGGACACCATAACTATGTGGCTGGAATTTGGTAACTAGGTTGTTATAGATCCTACAAATAACATCCCAATAAGCTAATTTAGACCTAGAATTAGGATGGTGATGACCATGCTAAACAAGTTGTATATATGTGAAATGACAACATATGTAGATCCAATTTGGGTGCTCATGGTGTATTTTATCATTGAAAAGGTAATAGTTCCTCCATTAGGTGAAATAATTAGTATTTCCCCACTCAAGAAAATATATGCAATCAAGAATAAGAAGAGGACTAAGTTTTAAATGGCACCCTATCTTCTATATTCCCTATGTATAACCACAAAGATTCCTAACTAGAGGGAATGGTCTCCAAATGGTACCCAAACCATTCACAGTCCTACTCAAAATTGTACATCTATAAGTATAGGGACGATATTCAATTTATCTATGATTGTGTCTACCTTACATTAACTGAAACTATAATTTGTATTCTTATGGAGAGAATAAGGCCTTTGATCAAGAAAAATATTTAATAAACGGGGGATATTTGGTTATACCCTAACTATACTATTATAAGGATTGAAGGAACTCAAAATTCTTCTCTCAAATTACCCATTCATGTATCTGGTAAGTTAACTAAACAAGAAGCAGCCTATAAGTTATTTCATGGTATAGATGGCCTTTGTAAAACTAATAGAAAGAGTCTCCTACATAGTTTTTCTATTCAAATTGGGAAGACCACTTTCAGACAATGGGATCACATTGAGGCTACCTCAAAACATGGGTTGTCTTTCAACCTTCATATGAATGATCTTAGGCAATGGGACCTTAATGGTAGGGTAAAATAGAATTTGAGGATCAAGGGCCCAATTCATTTGAATTCATATACATTAAAGCATCCTCAAGCTATGAAGTTGCTAGGAGATTAAAGGAACACAACATAAGGCCTAATTCTAGATTAAATATGGACCAAAAAATGGAAGATAGGTGGCAATTAGGCCCAAGGTAGTATCACTTGATTGATGTAGGTTCTTCTAGGCCTCAAACAATAGAGACACTAATAGAGCATAGACATGAGGAGAGAAGGCTAGATGAAATTGCTTATAGTTCATTAGTTCTTAAATATTCAAAAGAATTAGAGCAAGATCAACTTTAACAGGAGGTATATATGATAAAATTGGACCCTAATGAATCCATTGAATATGCACTTAGGATGCTATCTATGACTTTTGAGATAGATTCATATGAAGAGGAAAAGGTTGAAGAAGTCAAATAGGGTAAGGGAAAGTCCTTAGACCTGATAGTTATTGACACCCCTAAAAAGAAAGCTGATATACCATTTTCTCAAAGTCAAAGAAACCCAAGGTCACTATTATACCACCTTAAAGTGAAGTCAAATTGTTTAGTGAATAAAACATATTATATGGTTCACCTATTCCTGAGTGGTTCATTTATAAATCAATGTTATAAAAGCTTCCCACTATTCATCACCTATGGGCTATGGTGAAGGCTACTAAAATCCCAATACAACAAGAATTGAAGCCATGGATCATTTATCTAAAAGAATAAGAGGCAAGGATATTAGATATTCCAAGTCAGTCAACTCAATCACAAGTAGAAATCCTAGTTCCACATGTGACCCAATCCTTAGTTGGGGTCAGGTTTGATCAAAGTACTACTAGTTTACAAAGGGTGAGTGATAAAATAGTCATGCAAATTAATGAAGAGATTAAATATCAAAAGGTGGAACCCTTGACTAATTTGACTTAGGAGAAGGGGATGAAACCTATTGAGGATCAACTATTTGAAGCAGATGTAATAGATATAGCTCAAGCACAATCAAAGTAGTTACTGTAGACTAGGAATTTGACTCAAGAGAGGATGGTTAGTTTGGTGTTAGTTCCAAAAATGTAATCAAAATTGAAATAAACACACTAGCATAACATCTCTAGGCCTAATTACTAGGGGGAGCTTATTTAATAAAACATGAATAGAAAACAAAACTAAAAAGCAAAATAAACCTTCCTTGGATGCTCTAAAATGCTTTTTGTAGTGGCTTGCTTAATTTTTACTCATGAAGTCTGCATCAATGGAAGCTTAGCTACCTTCATCTCTCATTGGCACCTGGTGCCTTTAGCTTGGCTTGGCTCAATATTTAGACATTATAACACTAATTTGCATGAATAATTGTAGTGAATTTAGCATTACAACTTTGGCATGTGAGAGCTTAAAATTCAATATGCAAGGCTTCTTATTTATATATTTTTAGAATGGTTTGAGGATCAACCATGACCGTCCATCTCAAGATTGAGATGTGTGGTCATGAATATATCCAAATATCAAATTCATTCTACAAATATCCCCATTAATATTTGGGATAGAGGGGTATTGAATAAGCATGGAGGGTCTTAATGAGGCATGGGAGACCCATAATCCTGATATTTTATGCATTTATGGTTTATGGATGCCACCCCATATGATGATGTCACCTGATGATGTAGTTAATAGAAATCAATTTTCAATAAATTTTTATTCAACAAGTTTTATGTAAAATTAACTTAAGGCTATAATTTAGTTTAATTATCCTTGAACATGATTAGTCAACTTTGGTGTAAATTTTGGCTCTTGGTACACAAATTAATCAAATTGATCAAAATGTCTTCTTATTGGTCCAAAATTTGACTTGATTGGAATTAGAAGTCAATGTTGGATGCATTAGATCTATTGTACCATTTAGGATGTTACCAACACCAAATAACAAAGGCACATGTGTTATGCAAGAGATTTGATAGAAAAGAGCAATCCAAAGCACCCAGGTGCAAAATGGGCATTTTGACTCCAAATGATCTGATCAAAGTAAGTTATCCCATAAATTTCATTACCCTATTTAATAATTCTCTAGCCAAAATCAGAACTTGAATATATCAATTTCAACTCATTTAATGTATTTTAGTGTTTTTGGGCCAAATTGTGCACTTTGGTAGAAATTGGTCAAAATCCTGGTTGGAGGTTATCGGTGGCTAGATTTAGGTGTCTAAAGTTACAAGCTAGTATCAAAGGCCAAAATTAGTAGAAGAATAACTTAGAAGAGAAATCTATCTTATAAATTCTAGGGGATATAGTCAATAAGTTTGAAGCAATCATTTGTGAAACTTCATCTTTCTAAAAGCTATAAGGTCCAAGCAAGACATGGTGAACAAGAAGAATTCCATGGTTATGCAATATATCAATCAATGGAAGACATTAATCAATAAGGCAAAGAAATTGATCAACGTATTGATGGATTATGAAATTATTGAGTTTAAAATAGTTAGCTTGGAATATTTAAACATGGCTATGATTATCTTGTTAGAGAAGATAAAGGATGTAAACAGATGGTCCAAAGGCATCAAGGATATTTATAAAGACAGAAAGCAGTTAGAAAGTGAAATGGTGCATATACTGGGAGGCTTGATCAAAGACCTAGCTACCCTTATTCATATGGTTTTGATAACAGATGATGAATTTAAATATAGGGTTAATCAACTCATACAATAAGTGAAGAGTAAAAGGGAAGGAAAAATAGGGGCAAAAAATAAAATAATCTCAGACATGATCCTATCTATAGAGGAAAATATTGGTGATGTTAGAAGAATCAAAGAAGAAATGGTAGAGCTAACAAAGACTTGAAAGACTTGGTAGACCAAGAAGAGGAAATATTCATGGAGCCTATCATCAATTCTAGACTAACTGATGAACAACATGATAAGACAATGAAGATGAAGCAGCAAAAGTAGAAGACTACAATTGAAGGAACTTCTCAAAGTCAAATTTATTGACTTAACATATTTTTTGTGTAATAAAACATGTATATCTTTTCAAAAGAGATTATTTTATTGTGTAAAGTCATGTGAATCTTGTAAATCACATAATTTATAGGTCAGTCCATTTTGTAAAGTGTCTAATTCTAGAATGTTTTAGAAAGACAAATTTCCTTAACACTTGTTTAATTATCATTTGATATGACTAATCGACATACCTCAAAGTCTTATATAAAAGGAGTATTGTCATTTGTAAAAGGGGAGAGTTTTAGAGAAAAACTACTTTGTAAATTTTGATCAAATTAATGCAAGCAAGGGAATTCTACAAGGATTGTCTCATATTTGTTTATGTATTTTGATATCATGGTTTCTTCCTCAAATAATTAGCTTGATGTTCATATTTGAATTGATTTTATGGATATTAGATGTGCATGTGTCAATGCAGAGTTGCCAATTTGTGTTTATTCTAGGTTGATTGAAAGAATTTAGATTCATTTAATTTCCTTTACTTTTCTTGAAGATGCGCTAATGCTATTTTATTATGGAAGTAAATCTTTAAAGTGAATTTTAGTTCTTATTTGCATTATTTCAAAATTCTTAGACATTTTCCTAGTATATGATAGGATATATTCCTTTAGCTATTTCATGTCATATGCTCATTTGTTTACATGTCTTTGATGAAATTTAAACTTTGTCATAATGTCTAGACTAAATATCAGAGATATCTTTCTTCTCTAACCTACCCTTACTTTTGCTCATTTTTTAATTGAATCACTATAGTTTAACTTTCATTATAGATATACATACTAGATTAGACTTTAGACTTTAAGTTTTGATCATAATTCACATACTTAGTTCAGATTACTATCATCTTTCACAAGCAAGATTTAAGACCATGGTTGCTCCTAAAAACTAGTTATATTATCATTTTGTGAAACAAGTAATTGCTTTACTACTATTCCACCAAAGATCTCAGGAAGATTACAACTAGTTATGGATGCAATAGATTCTCTAAAATTAGAAGTGTTTTAAACACTCTATAAACCCTATGATACACTTTTAGGCATCAACAGGTGATGTTTCACTAGTGTTATAAGGAGGGTCTTAGCCAAAGCTTTGTGAATTTGAAGTATCTTAGCTAAATTTTAGTGAATTTTGTTTAAAGATCAGTTGATCCTTTACATAATTGTGTCTTTCTTAGATCAAATGTGTAAAGATAATTGATATTTGTTTTTTTTAACTAGTTTTTAGGCTTATATAGCTAAATATAGTTATTCTTTGAATATTTATGATAAATAATTGTAAAGGTGGCTTTAGCTTTGTAAATATGACGTGTTTAAGGTTAGTAATAGAAATTTTGTTCAAATATTGATTGATTATTTGCAAATTTAGATTTATTTTAACTTAGAAGTGTAAAGATCATTCATACTCACAAGTTTGGAGGTGTCTTTAAACAAATTCAATTCAAGATAATTTTTCTTTGAAAATATTTTTATGAATTTGTGCAAAATTTGCTTAACATATAAATTTGATCATTGTTCTTTGAAAATATATGTTTTATACATCATATTTTTAATAGGGTCTAGAGTTTAAAAGATATAACTACCAAGGATAAGTAATAGGTTAAGGTTTGAGACAAGGCTATCTATTTTTTCTTTGGAAATTCATAGGAAAGCGAGAGCAAATAAAGGTAAGCACAGGGTTTCTAAATCTCAACCTACTTCACTTATTTGTGGTGCTCCTATATTCAATCCTTATCAATATATGACATGGTTAGGTTGAATTTACATTAATGTACCTATTTATGTACATTATTTACTTATAAATCCTAATAAGTACTTGCCTTATTTTAGTCTTATAGGTGTAGTTACTGTTGAAGAACATATCAAGTCCTTTAAGGCTACTTTGAGATTGTTAAATGTTATTCATGAAGATGTTGCTTTTATATTATTTCCTTTTACATTTAGATATTTTGTATATGATTGGTTTCTCAACCATCCTAAAAATTACATTACCAATTGGAATGATTTCAATAGTATTTTCATTGATCAATTTGGAAAGATCATCAATCTTGTGTCCTTTATCAACAATTCACTACTATGAACAGAGATTTAAGTGAAACCATTAGAGATTTTAATGATAGATTCCAAAATATGTTTAGTATAAATATATATCCTTATAGGCATGATGAAATTTTAGATTTAGAGATTTATAAGGATGCTTTAGATCCAATGACTTCTATTTTTTTGAAAATATATGTTGTAGTTGTAAATACATTAGTGCTAGCCTATGCTAAAGCTATGAAAATAAGTGATTAAATTCAACCCCACGTCCAATTAGCATATTATATTACTAATGTTAATCCTAATTCACCTACATCTAATGTTATCCCAAATTCTAAGTAAAACATGTTTGCTTTGAATGAAACACTGGTTTTAATCCAATTTATTTAAGTCATGCTCATCTTGGTCAAAACCTAGGATTCTTAAATAACACTACAAGTGGATCTCATCTACAAGATCAAATAGATATGGTGCCAATATCTAGTATTAGTACTCAAGTTCATAATTTATAGGCACCTAATAATGAAAATGACTCCATACTCAAAATGGTTTAAAAACTAAGCACTGATTTTCTTCAGTTGCAAAGATAAGTAGATAATGTTCGGGAAAGTTACAAAAAGAATTATTCTTATCATAGGTAAAAAAAACCTACAAATACGTTTCATAATGGTAAAAATAATAATAATAATGAGTCATCTAAAAATAAAAATAGTCTTAAAATAAACATATGTGATGTAACTTTAACTAAATATTATAGAGTTCATAACACTTCAAAACATGGTGAATTGGATTGTATAGAATTTTAAAATGATTTATAATTATTTCACGATGAGTTAGATACATTTTAAGGAGGATCTAACAAAGATAATATTGTAGGTACATCTGGTTCTTCAAATTCATCTAAATCTATTGACACAACTCTTATGGTGGAGACATTTGATTTTCCATTCCAAGATAAGAATGAGCATAAGGATACTCCTAAGGAGATTCATGATTTTCAACAATATATAAATAAGACTTATCCCTTAAGGAATAGAGAGTGTAATAAACCATTAACAATGTATACTCCACCAAACAACTTTGAGACTCCTCCTGATCCTCAAGTAGACAACAATCCAGAACCTCCAAAGGGAAGTAACGCTAGAAATAATGTGGATTAAGTTAGTTCTTATACTAGGAGTGGATATAATATAGTAGAATATATGAATAATATTAAATCTAATATCACTTTACATTAATTGACTCAAATTAATTGAATAAAAAGACTTGTTGATTGAATCTTTATCCACAAAACCTAGTAAATCATAAAAGTTGTAAATGCCAATGTAGTTATGTATAAGAACAAATTGGAGGTTCCACATTTCTTACTATCAATTAAAGTTTTTGGTAAAAACTTGCACAATTGTTTTTTAGATTAATGTGACTCTATAAATATCATGCCAAAATTTATTTTGAGAAAAGCTTGGTTAACTCCAATTAAGTCTAATAGAGTAGTTACTCGATTAGACAAATCTAGAGTTAAAGTAATTGGCAAATTGTTAAATGTTCATATGTAGCTTTCTTCAAAACCAAGGATATAAAAATTCATATATATTCAAGTGGTGTACATTCTAGATGCTTATGTGATTCTTTTCAATAGGGATTGGACCAAATCTTTTAATGGATACATGTTAACTGTCTATTATCACATATGGCTACATGGAAGGGAGTTCCCAATAAAATTTGGATTGAAAGAGAACCAAATATGAAACACATGATCACTACGTACAATGTAGAAAATGAAAAGGTCAACATGGTGAAATATGATTTAGGAGTCTACACTCTCAACACATCTTAGGTATGTGACTCTAAAGACTCTCAATTTATGCCTGGGTTATGGAAATTATATATTGATGGTGATAGATACAAATCTAGATTTGGAGTGTGAATTAATTTAATCAATACCCTTGGGAAAGAGTACAATGCTTATTACAAACTTTAGTTTCCTTACACTAAAAATTTGGTAGAGTATGAATCATAAATTTTAGGAATAAAATTTTCCATC
This sequence comes from Torreya grandis, assembly GCA_037957365.1. NCBI lineage: Eukaryota > Viridiplantae > Streptophyta > Pinopsida > Cupressales > Taxaceae > Torreya > Torreya grandis. The sequence goes on along the minus strand of JARHVA010001532.1, from coordinate 224,564 downwards.
AAACACAATGTCAAAGAACTTCTAGTGTATGGTGATTTTGAACTAGTATTCAATCAAGTTAGAAGTAAGTACCAATTCAAATTGTCTTATATTAAGAAATATAAGTTTAGAGTATGGGACTTGATTTAGTACTTTGATGCCTTTAACACTGTTTGAATTCCTAGAGAAGAGAACAAGCCTGTTGATGAAGTCACTTCAACTATAGCCAATCTCATGCTAGATCAAGATTCAAAAGTAAAAAACTTTAGCATTGAATTGGTTTCATGTCCCTCAATTCCTAATAATGTCAATTATTTTTAGGAATTTAATGATGATCAACAAATAATTGAGTTCACAAAAAACTTAAGAGCATTTGAGTCTCATATCATTGATGATGTCAATTAAAATTATCTTGATGAAGACAAAGTTGATGACAAGATTATTCAATTGAATGACAACAAAATTTCTAAAGACATGATTGCCTTAGAAAGACTATTTGGTCAACACAAGCTAGTTAAAACTATCAAAATTCCTAAAGTGAATGGGAAGGATTATAATGTTGTTGACATTGGAACTCAAGGTTAACCTCAGCTAGTAAACATTGGTATAACATGCACACAATAATAATCTAAACAGGCTAGATAATTGTTGACCAAGTATAAGGATGTCATTACATGGTCCTATGAAGACTTAAAGATTGTTTATCGTAGATTCATTACCCATACCATTTTATTAAAAGAAGCTTGTAAACCTTTTAGATAGAAGCAAAGACCAGTCAATCATGTTATAGAACCATTAATTTATAAAGAGGTCAAAAATCTATTAGATGCAAAAATAGTTTTTATAATGAGACATTCTACTTGGATAGCTAAATTAGTACCAGTTAGAAATAAAAATGGAGAAATTAGATTATGCATAGACTTTAGAAATTTGAATAAACCTCCTAAAAAGGATAATTATCCTTTATCTTCCCTTGATTAGGACATTCAAATTATTAGTGGTTCTACTATGATATCTTTCTTAGATGGTCTTTCAAGTTATAATCAAGTACTTGTAAACAAAAAAGACAGAATGAAGATTTCATTCACAATAAAGTGGAGCACTTTTTATTATAAAAGAATGCCTTTTGGACTAATAAATGTAGGAGAAAATTTTCAAAGAGATAAGAACCATACCTTTCAAGGTATCATAGTTAAGTTCATCATCATATATATGGATGATATAAATATGTTTTATAAAAATAGGGAAGACCATATTATGCATTTACAACAAGTATTTGAATGTTGTAGAAGGTATGGAATTTCCATCAATCCTAAAAAAAATATTTTTTGTGCTACAGAAGGGAAATTACTATGACATGTTATAACTAAATATGGGATTTCTATAGAACCTGATAGAGTTAATGTCATATCCAAAATAGAACCCCATAATAGTAGAAAAGAATTAAAGTTTTTCTTTGGGAAAATTGATTTTGTGAGAAAGTTCATTTATGGTTTTGCAAAAATTGTGAAGCCACTTAATGACATGTTGAAGAAGGATGCCAAGGTCATATGGAATGAAAAATCAAGGAAAGCCTTCAAGTACATTAAATAAGTAATAGAAAAAACACCGGTGTTGATAAGTCCTAATTTTACAAAAGATTTTTATCTATACTCTTTTACTTTAGAACATACTATAGCTATTGTTTTAACTTAGAAAAGAGATAAATGTGATCATCCAATTACATGTATGATAAATAATTTTAATAATGTTGAATTAAATTATTCTCTTATTTAAAAACAAGAATTTGTTCTAGTTAAGTAAGTTAAGAAGTTTAGACACTATATTTTTAGGGATAAAGTGCATGCAATATTGCCATACCCTACCACTAAACCTATGCTTAGTCAATGAGAATTAGGAGAAAAAAGAGGTAAGTTTATGTCTATATTCCAAGAGTATGATCTTGAGATGTAAAATTCTAAGTTGGTAAGGATTCAAGGATTAATTCAATTAATTTTTAAAACCAATCCTAAATTAAGTGTCATGAAACTTGATTAGCAATAATTCCAACCAAATGGTTGATATGATGTAATTATTCCTTTACTAATCAATGGTTTTTATCCTATAGGTATGAGTAGATGGAAAATAAGATATTTGAGGATCAAGGAATCATATATCTCTATCAAGGATGGGGTGCTCTTTAGGAAGAACTATGAAGGTATATACTTGAGGTGTGTTTCAAAGGAAGGAGCAAGTGAGATCTTGAGTACTTTTCATGAAAAAATTGGAAGTGGACACACCTCTCAAAAAAATCATAAAATCCTAAGGGAAGGATATTATTATCCCACAATATTCAAAGATGTACATAAATATGTTAGAGAGTGTCATCAATGTTAGATCTTCAACATTGAAGAACTAAAAGTAGCTATGTCATTAAAGCCAATGTTAATTTTCAAATCTTTTGATCAATGGGGTTTGGACTATGTAGGGGTGAAAAAACCTAATTATTTATATAGACATAAACATGTTCTTACTTCTATTGATTATTATACTAGGTGGATAGAGGCAGTAGAAACAAAATAATGTAAAACTAAATATGCAATCAAGTTCTTGGAAGATAACATTTTTACAATATTTGGGAGACTAGTATCATTAATTTGTGATAATAGATCAGACTTCATATATGTTAAGATTACTAAGTGGACCTATGATAACAATATAATTCTTAAGTACTCATCAAATCATTACCCTTAAGGTAATGGTGTCTCAGAATCAACAAACAAGAATTTGATGAAAGCTATCAAGAAGTCTGTAGTTGAACAACCAAGAACATGGCATAAATTGATTAAATATTCTTTTTGGGTAGATATAACTAGAGTGAAATAATCTTTTAAAGCATCACCTTTTCTATTATTATACAGTCAAGAACCAATATTTCCAATTATTTTCAAGCTGCCAACCTATAAGTTCATGCAAGAGTATATGGAAGAAGATGAATATGAAAATTCAAGGTTGCTTTACATCATACAAATGGAGGATGCAAGGGAATAAGCATTTTCCAACTTTAGCAAACATCAAACCACAATCACAATAAGGTTTGATAAGAATTCAAATATTAAGGTGTTTAGGTAGGGATACCTAGTTTTCCTATTATATAAGGCATTTGAACCAAAAGAAAAACATGGGAAATTCACTCCTTTATGGATTGACCCTTATCAAATTACTGAGACATTGGGATAAAGCGCCTTCAAACTCAAAGACTCACAAGGAGTAGAGGTAACTTTGCCAACTAATGGGCAATAACTCAAGCATTACTTTTATGTTGTGCCACATCAAGTCCTCGTGGAGAAATTTGTAAGACTATTTATAGTTAGTGTCAGTAGGCTTAGATTAGTTTCTTTCATGTTCCTTATTTTTAAATAGTGTTTTTACATATTCATTTTCTTATTATCTACTTTGATGATTGTGTGTTTGTTTGCTTTTGTTTTTCTCCCTACTTTTAATAAGTCTTTTCAAGATAGTTTCTAGCTCCAATAAATGTAGTTTCTCAAAGGAACTTCTCAAATCAAGAATGTAGGTAAGAACCTTGAACATTGGTTAATCATGGATTTTGGACATTATAGCCTAATGTTATGATTTTGAGAAATTGGTGAGGATTGATACCTAGGTTAATTATTCCTTAAAATATTAAACCTTATTCTAATCTAATTTTGATTTTGATGAGGATTTCATATGCTTGAGTGAAAGTTTGAATCATTAGAGAAAAGTCATATTAGCACTTAAAAGATATCATTTCCTAGGATGAAGTTTATAATCAAAGATGATTGTTTGAAAATCAAACATTTGACAAAATCCTAAAAACATAGATAATCATGGTTCTCAACCTTTGTTGGAAAGATAAATATATTTGAAAAATACAAAAAATAAGAGATTTATTGAAAACTTGAAATATTTCTAAGCAAATGTGATCCTGGTAACCTCCGTTGGGGCTATGGACACCTGGTTATCAGTGGAACAAGGCTTAAAGTGGGACCAAAGGTATCTATAAAGGTTATAGATGTATGGATGGTAGAAAAGCAATTCCCAAGCCTTCCCTTTTAATAAATAATGATTAATAATGAATATATAAATATGCTATAAGTCAATGTTAATGATTAAGGTCATAAAATCTAGAAGTTGTTCTCTAAATTCCATAGCAAACAATGAATGAGTCAAGGCACACACACATGATGACTATGTTTTGATATTTGAGCCTAATTCTACATTTTAAGACTTGTTTTAATCATGAATTTATCTTAATGATGTTACTTGATCATGTGGAATGAAAAGTCTGGTTATTAGTTTAAACTAAGAGTATATGAGTTCTAACATTTTGTAATATCTCCCTCAGAAGTCACCATTTGTTGAGGTCAACATACCCTCATTTTTGAAAAATGGGGACCCTTATTCAATTTTGAAAATTATGTTATAAATTGACATTCAAATTGATCTAAATGTATTATTTAAATATCATGGTTCTCATCTAGCTTAATTAACATGTTTGCATATAATCTATGTTTGACTTCATTTCATGTTGTCAATGTTTTATTCTTGTGTTTCCATGTTTTAGTTTTAATGGAGTTCCATTTGAATGAAAAATGTTTATGGTTTTATGATTTAATGCTAATTTGACCCTTTTGTTAACCTTTAGTTTTTATAAATATTTATTAAATCCATGTTTAAATGGTGTTAAAAAAATTTAGTCTAAATGCTTTAGTTTAAGTCTTATTTTGAAAGGAATTTAAATTTAGGTGGGAATATTTTTTTATATCTAAAAGCTTAGTGTAAAATTTATCCTAAGTCTCTGTGTATTCAAACCCTTACTTCATTAATTTTAATTGTTTACATGAATGAATTAAACATGATATCACTAAGTTATAAGATATCAGGAGCTTGAAGTTAAGATCAATGATCCATGGGCAAAGTTGGAGTCAATAAGTCAAACCCAAAGATCGATGGTGCACATTAACAATGTAATGGAGATCCAATGGCAAGCATGGAATCAAGGTGTTAAAGAATTATAAAATTAAACACAATAAGGACAAGTGGCATGATATCAAATACAGATCAAAGATCTAATAACAAACAAATCTCAACAAGTCAAGGATACTGAGAAGGAACATGAGAGTGACAAGTTTCACAATCTTGGTGATGATTAAGAAAATAAATGGCCCATATGTGATCTTGTGTATAAATATGGAGATCAAGGGTCCATGTTTGATCATGAATTTAGTATATCAATGGTGTGACTTTAATCCCATTGATGGAATATCAATTGCCTACATTTGATCAAACATTCAAGATCAATGGTGCGAGTAGAGTCGAAAATTCAAAGAGCCTAGATTGAATTTGATGATGCAATGTGGCATAAAAGTATTCAACTGATGGGAACTATTTGTAAATTACATAGAGATCCTATAGAGTTGCCAAGTGTCTTGATTTAGAGAGCTCATAAGTAAGATCAACAACTAATGATAAAGTCAAGGCCATAAGACTTCTTAATAGATCAATAGTGAGAATTTGATTGATCTTGAATATTACATAAGGTAATGACACATGTCCAAAAAATGATAATGATCACATTTTAAATAAATGAAAAACATGACATGGTAGTGCCACATAGGCAAAACATGCCATATTCAAATATCTTGTGGACCCGTGCATGTGAAAGGTATAAATGTGCAATCCAAATGCATTCTAAGTCATCAAAGTACACATTTCAAACCTATTTATCATTATTAGATAACTATATAAACCTCCAAAAACTCTAGAATATATGGATAACCCTAATTATCTATGAATTCACTATGATGGAGCCAAGACGAGTTAAACTATTATGGGAAAAAAGATAATTCAATTGAAATTATAGTAATGGTGACTCAAAAACATGTTTCAAAGAAAGAGGTTGAACTATATATGTCCTTAAATGAAGAACATCAAGTTTCGAAGGACATCAATTTTGTAGTTATTATTTTCAAAATAGGGGATAAAAATTGTTCCAAATTATTCTAAACAATTGAAAACTAGCTGATTATCGCTAAGGAAGAATAAAAGATCCTCCTAGCAAAGACCATCTCACTATGATAATCTACTAGTGGATATATGACAAACTATGGGTAATGTCATCAACCCTCTATCAATTAATATTTATAGAATCTGATTTGGTCTATCATGTGAATTGCCTATCCAAATCCATATAATCGGGTCGATAGTCATAGATTGAACCATGTGTAGTGATTGAGGGGAAGGATCTTCCTCTAATTGTAACTGAGTGGGTGGGTCTGTAGATATAGGCTTAAGAACTAGTGGTGATGCAAGTATGGGAAAAAGGCATGAGTGCCTTAGAATCATCTCAGTAATCTATAGGGATATTTTTTGTGAATCTAAATCCACATAAGTAATCATCAATGTCAATGAGTGTTAGGTCATCCTCTATGGTGGCTTGGGAACTTGTATTAGATTTGTGGATTTATACTTCATCCAAATTAACAAGTAATGGTAACTGTGTTATAATAATCCAAGAAACAAATGTGTTTGTGGATAATTATATTGTAGTAGGGTCCTATCCTATCATGGGTGATGGTAATTATGCTATAGGTGGATCTAGAATGGGTGTAGGAATAGTGGTGTAAGATTCCCCAGCCTCATATGTATGTATCTACTCGATTAGAATCTTATGAGGTGGGGAATCTATAAGAATATGAGTTGTGCCATCTAAGGATGTGCTTAGGGTGATAGGTTCATTGTCTCTACAATATCTAAATAGTTGATTAAATATTGGACAAGTGTATAAGTATCCGTCATGTATCCATAACATGTATCCAATGTCTCCCAAGTAATAAGTTATAGTGTAATGATTAGTCATCACCTAAAATTGTGTAGATAGAGTTTTTGTCCCAACCATAACATCCAATTAAATAGAACCTAATGTCTATATAGGAATGTCATCAAAACCTTTGATGTTCTTATATGTCTTCTGAACAGATTCTATATCAACCCTCATAGTTTGTATAAATGTGAGGTTGCATATGTTAATTCCTAAACCACTATCAAGTAAAGCTCATTTAATAATAGTGGCATTGATTTATGTTTGAATGAAGAGTGGTAGATTATGTTCAATAACTAACTGTGATGGAAAATCCTCATTAGAAAAATATATGGCATCCTCAATGTCCTTGATAGTTTTCATGATAGATGGAAAGTAATTTGTCTCTATGTCACAAGGTAAAGTGTTTGAAAAATAATATCTTTAAAAATAGTTTCCTATTAAATTAATTCCAATATAGAGATCTTAGCTGGTGTGTTTCTTAATTGATCCACAATATCAAATGCTTTTTGTTAATCCCTAGGTCCCATTGTAGTGTGTTTAGGATAAGGAGGGATTGTGGGGTTACATTATTCCTATATAGGCTAGGGAGGCATCATGTTCTATCTAGTAACATAATGAATCATATGATCTACTATTTTCTAAGGGAAAGTAGTAGAGGCTAGATGGGATCAAAGGTAATCTACTAGTCTAGGTGGAGGTAGAATAGAAGGACTCCTCTAAGTTCTCCATCATCGAGTAGTAATCAGAGCTAACTCAAAATTATCCATGTAATAATGATACTCATAAAAGGGGGACCGAAGAGAAGGTAAACTAATGTGCAGAGTAAGCTGAGTTATAACATGGTCCATGAGAGGATTGGCATACATGTGTATATTTCTACAAATAGCGAGTAATGTGCATGCAAGATAAACCATAAGACCTTGTACCAAAAATTAAAAAATGACATCTATCATGAAAATCATGATGATAGGCTACAAACTGATTATATTATGTAAATAAGAAGGGAACCCCTAATGGTACATTAGGGTTTCAAATAATGTGCTCGAAGTAAGTCAAATTCACCAAATGAATTAACTTTTTTAGGGTTTTGGAGTTTAAGAACTAGGTTTTCAAAGGGGCTGAGTATAGTGAATTATGGTATAAAATATGCAATAAATATAGCCACTAGTTTGTAATATAATTGACATAATTTGATCTTTCTAAAAATAGAAATAAATTATGTAAACTAGTACTTCGATGGAAATTGACTAAGATGGAAGATTGAAAAGCTACAAACTAGGATAGGATCTAATATAAGCATCACAAACAATATCTAGGTGTCAAAACCTTTCCTAAATAGTAGTTACTTAACTAGATAATAACACTAATGGTGATTTTTTCTTCCATTTAGTGATAGTGTCGTCTATGTAAAATTATTCTAAGGCTCTAGGTGCACCTATATCTGAGTCTACCAAGCCTATTCTTATGAGCATGATTTTTTCCTCCCTGTCAATGACCTATTTTAACTAATTTCTTGTGTAAACACTAGACCTTCATGTTTTTAGATTATCGAGTTGACACAAGTATCAAAGTATGATGTTATTTGGGTAGGCTAGACATCCTCAACACCCCATTGTGATTAGAGTTTGATACATACCAATAATCTTAGGAGCGATCAAGCCCAATGTAGTTCTCCCCACCTAAGTGTTGGTACAAGTGCAAGTGAAGCTAGTGTGAATTCCAATTTGACTTCTTTGATTGTTTTTGATACTCAAAATATGAGTAATATTAGCTTAGTAATGTTGTATATGTGTTTATGTATAAAATTATAACTATGGTATAATAGGGATTAATAAACATGATTTTACATAGCTTATTATGAGTTAAATTGTGTGATTTGCATTTGATTTCCATCTAGTGGATCAAGGGATAAAATTCATGTAGATATAATGTTATATTTCTTTTATGGGTCTTAAAAGAGGGTCTATGCTAACCTTAGGTACTACATATATATATATATACTCACACACACACACACATATGTATATGTATATATATATAGATATATATGTATATGTGTGTGTGTGTGTGTCTATATATATATATATATATATATATATATATATATATATATATCAGTTGAAGACAAAAGGTAGGAAAATGTCAATAACACCCAAACTAGGACATTATCACCATTGATGTTATTGTCCAAATTATGGTGTTAGTGTTTAAATTGTATAACCTGAGGAACTAAGGACCATGATGCTAAAATGAGGGTCTGGGACTACTTTAAGGATGTTTAGTGATGTGTGTGGCCCATAGTAAGGTTGTATAAGTGTCTAAATAGTCCTTAAGATAGGTCTAAGGCTAAGTTAGGGATGGTTGGTCTCATGTAGTATTTTTATTACTCAAGTGTCTAAATTAAGCCCTATGAACTTAATTTTTACTTTAGTGGATGTTAATTGGGTCTAAATCAATTATTTTAGGGTTAAGATTTTATAATTTAGGGCTTAGGGTTTCTAGATTAAGGTTTAAGGTATAAGGTTTAGGGTTTAGGGTAAAGGGTTCAATCATGAAGGTAATTGAGGATAATTTAATCTCATTGAACCTATTTTAGACAAAAAAAATGTGAATTTAATTTCAATTACCCCCAATGTCGTCACATATTGAGCTACTGAGTCAATTAGGGTAATCAGTGATGTAATTAAGTTCTAAATTGAGCCCTGTGAATGTAATTCTTACTTTAAAGGATGTTAAATTTGGCCAAATCAATTTTTTTAGGGTTTAGAATTTATTATTTAGGGATTATGGCTTAGGTATTAGGTTATAGGGTATGGGGTCCAATCATTAATGTAACTAGGGCCAATTTGAGTTTGTTGAACTTATTTATGACTACATAATGTGATTTTATGCTCGATTTTCCTAATGTCATTGTAAATTGAGGCCAATTAATAAATTGGGGTAATCAATGATATGAATTAGAATAAATTAATCCATGTGGACCTATTTTGAAGGAACTAGGGATAATTTGAACTTGTTGGACTTATTTTTGACTTAAAAAGTGATTTTAGGCTCAATTAACCCCAATGTCATCATATATTGAGTAAATTAGTTAATTAGAGAAATAAATGATGTAATTTGGGGAAAAATAAGACTTGTAAACCTAAATATTACCCTAAATCATATTTATTAGGGCCATATCAATTAGTTCATTGTCTAGGGTTTAGGGTTTAGGGTATATGGTCTAATTATGAATGTAATTGATGCCAATTTGAGATCGTTGAAGCTATTTGTGATTATAAAGTGTGAATTTTGTCTCAATTATCCCCAATGCCATCACATATTGAACCATTTAGTTAATTTAGGCAATCGGTGATGCAACTTGGGCCAATTTAGCCATGTGAACCTAATTCTTGCTCTAAAGGATGCTAATTAGGGCTAATTTTTTTATTTAGGGTTTTTGATTTAGGGTTTAAGGTGTAGTATTATGGTTTAAGGTTTAGGCTCTAGTGAATACAGTTGGGACCAATTTGAGCTCATTAAACATATTTGTGACTAAAAATGTGATTTTATCCTCAATTTGCCCTAATATCATCATAGATTTGAGCTAATAAGTCAACTAGCACAATCAATTATGTGATTTGGGTCAAATTAAGCCATGTAAACCTATCACAAAGGAAATTAGGGATAATTTGAGTTCCTTTAACCTATTTATGACTTAATAATGTGATATTGGGCCCAATTCATTAGTTTTTTAATTAGGGCAAACACTACCATGATTTGAGCCAAATTGAGTAAGGGGAACCTAATTCTTACTCTAAAGGATGTTTATTGGGGATATATCAATCATTTTAGGGTTGACCCTATTTAGGATTTATGGTTTAGGGATTAGGGCATAGGGTATATGGTATAGGGTCCAATCATGAAAGCAATTAGGGCTAATTTTAGCTTTTTGAACCTATTTATGACTACATAATGTGATTTTTGGCTCAATTAGCACTAATGTCGTCACAGATTGAGCTGATTAGTCAAATATGGAAATCAATTATGTGATTTGGGAAAATTAAGCCATGTAAAGCTAACTCTAACCCTAAAAGATGTTTATTTGGGCTAAATCAATTAGTTAAGGGTTTTGGGATTAGGGATTAGGGTATAGGGTATAGGGTTTATGGTATATGGTTCAATCACAAAGGCAATTAGGGACAATTTGAGCTTGTTGAAGCTATTCGTGACTATATAATGTGATTTTTTATTTCAATTAGCCCCAATGTCATCAAAAATCGATATAATTAGTAAATTGGGGTAATTAGTGATAATATTTATTCCAAATTGAGCCATATAAACTTAATTATTAATCTAAAGGATTTTAGTTAGGATAAGCCAATTTGTTTAGGGCTTAAAGTTTATGATTTAGTATTTAGGGATTAGATTTTAGGGTTTATCATTTAATTATGAATTCATTTGGGACCAATTTGAGCTTCTTGAACCTATTTATGACTACAAAATATGATTTTGGGCTTAATTTTCCCCAATGCCATCACAAATTGAACCAATTAGTTAATTAGGGAATCAATCATGTGATGTGGGCCAAATTGAGACTTTATAACCTATTGTGAAGGTAATTAGGGATAATTAGAGCTTGCTGAACTAATTAATGACAATAGAATGTGATTTTGGGCTCAATTAGCACCAATGTGATCATAGATTGAGTCAATTAGTTAATTGGGGTAATTGGTGATGTAATTTGATCCAAATTGAACCAAGTGAGCCTAATTATTACTCTAATTATGTTTATTAGGGATAAATTAATTGGTTCAAGGTTGAACTTATTTAGGTTTTATGGTTTATCACTTAGGAATTAGGGTATAGGGTCTAATCACAAACATAATTGGGGCCAATTTCAGATATTGAGCCTATTTATGACTACATAATGTGATTTTTGGCTTAATTATTAGGGATAAATAAATTGGTTCAAAGTCAAACTTGATTAGCATTTATGATTTAGGACTTAGGGTATAATGTCTAATCATGTATGTAATTGGGGCTAATTTAAGCTCTTTGAGCCTGTTTATGACTACATAATGTGATTTTTGTCTTAATTAGCCCCAATGTCATCAAATATTGAGACAATTAGTCAATTAGTGTAATCAGTTATGTGTTTTGGGATAAATTGATCCCTATGAACCTTATTCTTACTCTAAATGATGTTAATTGGGGCTAAATTTATTTGTTTAGGGTTTAAGGTCCAATCATGAATGTAATGAAGAACAATTTGAGATCATTGATCCTATTTTTGATTATGGAATGTAATTTTGGGATTAATTTACCCCAAGGTCATCATATATTGAGCTAATTAGTCAAATATTGATATGATTTAGGCTAAATTAATCCCTATGAACCTATCACTAAGGTAATTAGGGATAATTTGAGTTTGTTAAACCATTTATGAGTACATAATGTGATTTTGGGATCAATTATCCCCAATTTCATCATAGATTATGTCAAATAGTTAATTAAGACTATTTCACTAATATTTGTCTATTGTAAGTCTAAAGAAAAATAGAGAAGAATGATAGGGATAAGTGGTTAGAATGAACCTAGATTGGTTTGCGCACTATATCCAAATGTTGTGAAAAGTCCTCTTTGGTTAGGGAGGACTACCTACAATTAAGAAATCACTACCACAAAATATTTGTTTAATAGATATTTGGGTGGGCTATTAAGCTATGCACTTGTTCTAAGAAGTGTGAAACTTCCTTAGAGATGATAGTCTACTTTTGAGAGACAAAAGAGTAATAAATAACCAAGAGAGAGGGAAAGAGAGATAATGTTACCATTATTTGCAACCTAAGTGCAATAAAAAATAACAGAGTGGAGGTGGTATGTGTTGTTTGTATTTTGGAAGTTGTTTGGGTGGGTTTTTGAAGGTTTAATAAATCCACAGTTGCCAACATTGGTTATGCTACTGAGGTTGGTAAGGAAGTGATTGATATCAGTTATGTTGCCAAGGTTAGTGGGGGAAAGTGACTAATGTCAGTTGGGCTGTCGAGGTTGATAGGGCAAATAATTGCCTAGGAGCTTGTAAAAGGCTTTTTTGGGTCTAGGAAAATGGTTTTGGTCAGGTCTAGAAGGTTGGGAAGAGTTGTGAGAGAGAGAGAGTATGGTTTGCATGGATATGGTCAGAGGTTTGGTGTGTTGGGTTAAGGGGAAACAAGAAGGTAATCTTTATAACTCCCTCATGAGGGTCCAGTTAGGAATGTGTAAAGCAATGACCAGTAGATATAAAGCAATTATAAAATAAATGCTTAAAAGACCTAAATAATAAGTGATATACTTAGTTGTAGTGATGATTGAATGATAAGTGCTAGATGGATGGCTCTTAGTAGGTAGTCCAAATTGATGCCCTAAACAAAGAGAAAAAGTAGATTATTCTAGTTCTCAAGAGCTTGGTTCCTGATCTAAATTGACTTATGTGAGATGACAATAAGCCAAGATGTCAAAAGTTGAATATAAAAATCTTGTATGCAAATAAAGAGTTTTCTTCATTTCTGCTGACTTGAACATCAATTTGGATTTTGGCTTATATAACTGACATCAGTGATCCCACTAATGTCAGTCATGGGTTGACCAATGTTGGCAGCCTTAAAATAGATAAAACTAATATCTTTAGCCTATTTTTTGTTGCTCCTCATGCCAAGTGTGGAACCCATTAAAAAATGGTAAAAAGAGGAGGTTAAGAAGGACATAGTTGATTAGGAATTTACTTTTAAGGTGGTAATAAGTCTTGGGTAGTTAGGATAAGGGGACTAAGTCTAAGGTGAATCATTAGGTGATAATTAGTCTTAGGATGAGGTGGCTTGATAAGGTAGCAAAATGGGTTTTTAATTAACTTAATTATATATTTAAAATTAATTAAATATATGAGGGGTAAAAGCATGGGTTAGGGAGGCTAATCCTTATTACTGAAATAGGGCTCAAGGGGGGTTTTGATATAGGGATTTATGCATGTGTGTGGTTTAAATTTAGTGTCTATATTTGCCTCTTTTTATATTATAATTTGCACTGACAAGTTGCAAGACAAAAATAGGAGTTAGATGCTCGAGGTATTGGATGAGGTATCCCCCCCTTAAAATAGGAATCAACAGAGGAGAAATTAGAATCAGGTACCATTTTGATAATAAGTAAATTAGGTGAGTAGAGAGCATGGTATCACTACTTGTGCATATACTATGAAGAGATATAGTCGATAAAGTTAAGAACAAGTAAGGTTAAAGATAACTCATATAGAAATAACCAAAGCATAGCTTGTAAGTGATAGATGACAAGGTCAAAACAATCAAAATTGTAGCTCTAATTATTCCATATATGCCAGGTATTCAAGGTAGGAAGTGACCCTAGGAAACACAAAAAATTTGCAAGTGATAGGATGATATTTGTTTCCATCTAAAACACCTAATATACATGCATGTGTACAATAGCCAACTATAGTAGAATAACATAAGTGGTCTAGACAAGTAATGTAAGGTTGGTGTAAAATGGTCAATGGCCAAGGAGATATTCATGATTTCCAATTGAATTCATCATGGGTGGAGATTTAAATGATCTTTAAGGGTGGTTTTTATCGTTGGGGAGATATATGTGATCTCTAAATTTCCCTAGTTATGGGTAGATTCTAAAGAGTTGTGGTTATTGGTGGTGTTTTTAATGTAATGGTGTTGACATCAATGATGTCATTGATGTCGGTAGTAAATTTTGTCAACATCGGTGGCCCACGAAAAGGATGCTGACATCACTAGGAAAAAGTGTCAACATCAGTAGATTAGGTCAAGTATAATGACATTAATGGGTGACCAAACCTAATAAAAGGGGGTTTAGCAACCCACCAAACTCATTTACAACATTTCATCAGAGACAAATAGAGCTTTGACTATGATTAAGATGGTAGAGCTAGGAGGGGACTTAGCTGGAGGTGCACCACCACAAGAGCTAGATATGCTAGCCTAGAGGAGATAGAGAGATGAGGTAAGATCCTTTGTGATTTGGTTTTGAATGTGAGTTGGTTAATTTACTTTTGTAAGGTAAATTAGATGTGGGGGAAAAATAAAATGTTAGTAGAGGGGTATTAAATGGGGTAGGGTAGGTTTAAGTTAAGTTGGGAGTGATTTAAGGTAGGTTTTAGGTGAAAATTTAAACTTTTGGGGATAGGTCATTCGGGCCTAGGGCCAAACCAGACATCAACATCGATGGGGTCCATCGATGTTAGCCAACACAACATCAATGTCAGTAGGTTTCTAAAGATGTTGGTTGATACTAAACATTTATGTCATCATACAAGAATGACATCACTGAGGGCCAAACCAAACATCAACATCGATGGAGTCCATCGATGTTAGCCAACACAACATCAATGTCAGTAGGTTTCTAATAATGTCAGTCAATACCAAACATTGATGTCATCATACAAGACTAACATTGGTGACTATGAAGGACCCAAAAATAGGAGAAAAGGTCAATTTTGATCCCTAATTGAAGTAGTCAACTAGCCTAATGGTTGAGTTATCCTTAGAAGACCTTGTGTTGACTGAGTGCTACCTACATAACCTGATTAAGGGCCTTAGGCCAATGTATTTCTCCTAGAGCCTAGGGAAAATATCTAAGGTATGGTTAAAAGTATGTTAAAAAAGAGAGGTTGAGATAGGTCAGGAGATCTAGGGCTTAAAAGATAGGTCATAGGGTTGAAGGGTATGGATATAAGTGGTAAGGCCTAGAGTTGTGATAGGTAGTTAGGCCTAGGGTAGAGAGAGAGAGAGAGGTAGTGAAGCCTAGGGTAGAGAGGGAAAAGCATAGTAGATAGTTAGGTGGATATATGGCTAAACTAACCTCAAAAAACCTTGTGTTGATTGAGTGTTGCCTATATAGCCTAGCAGAGGGCCTCAGACTAATGTGGTTCTCCCAAAGAGAAGGGAAAAAGGTGGTGATAGATTATATTAAAAAGTATGTGACTTGAGTTGTGTGTGTATGGATGCAGGTGAGGCTAGAGTTGATGTTATGAGATCACTTATTAAGGCTACTAACATGAATTAGGAGAGATGTCACTTTGAAAGAGTGGGAGCATATGGAAGCTATGGGGTTAGGAGGAGTGCGATGATATTTTAGAGTAACCTAAGATGTGAGCCTAATGATAGCATTGATTGGGAGCTGGGATAATACCATGAACACCTTTTATCTACTGATGAGAGAGTTGATAGTGACCTAGGAGGATGTATATAAGATTTTATGGTTACCACTCTAGGGTGAGGAGCTCTTCTCATGATTGAGATAAGAACATGATATTCAAATGGTGGCATTATTTGGTGAGCATGTTAGTGAGGTGACCTATCACATAGTGATATTTGCCTATGAGCCACTGTATATTATTGATGAGGATCAACATCGACTGATCATCATGATGATGATAAGGATTACTATGTATGCATTACCAGATGCAGAGGGTGGAATATTTCCAATTGCATTAATGGGTATTCTAGCATAGATGGTTGAGTAATAGAATAGTTTTACATGGGGACCAGTGTTTCTAACACAATTATATAGAGATTTATGGGGTTTAAAACTACATCAGTGATATAGTTTGTGTGTTGTCCATTTACTCCACTACTGAGCATATGAGCATATTGTGGTGACATGACCATTGGGGCTACCTACCATGATTCTAGCCAGCTTCAAGGTTGGTTTCAAATGGTGGAGAGATGGTATGCTATAGACCCAAGTAGATGGTGTAGTGCAAAACATTACATATTATAGGTTCATGATAGAGGGTTTGATCCCTACAAATATTTTATAAAGACCCCCCCTGACATACCCTTCCTTGAGAGGATAGGTAGAGTAGTTGGTTGGATTATAGAGCTCACTATGGGTTAGAGGGAGAGGAGCCAGTGATTTGGCGATGGTACCTATGGCATGAGTTAGGAGGCAATTTGGCTTACTATAGGATGTACCACCTTCCTTCCCTTAATATACGAGGGATGATATAGAGGCACCCCTACTTTTGCCCCAACAGATAGATAGGCCAGATTTTGAGGGGCTACTAATAGGGTCAGGTGTAGTTGATCCAGGGTGTATAATGGCATATATAACTTACTAGGTAGGTTTACATCCCATGGTGGAGGTTAGTAGGTGACCATAAGATTTACAAGGGTTGGTGAGGGAGAGAGATGTAGTCATACAAGCACAAGATGTAGCAATGCAAGCTAGAGATGCAACTTAGGTACAGGTTTAGCATTATAGGGATAGGTGGTGACATTTTAGGGCCAAGTTAGGGAATTACAAGGCTAGGTTGGGGCACTACAGGGCCAAGTTATGGTGTTATAAGGTTAGGTTACTGCACTAACAATGGAGGGGGATAGTTTGAGAGTAACAAGGAAGACTACTCCTCCACCACAGGGATCAATATAGGTTGGGCCTTCAATAGGTGTGATGGGACCACTATATACCATATCTTTGGTGAGATATACTACTTCCCTTGATGATATTTCCTATTATGAGAGGTCCATGAAGGAGTTCCCATAGATTTAGAGGTATTCTAAGTTCAAAGAGTAGGAGAGATCATTGACATGTGCCACAACTTCTAGTTCATGTAAACACAGATGAGAAGAGAGTGGTGATGGCACTACTTCTTCATGACCACATGGAAATCCTCGAAGACTCTAAGTGTAAGAGTTTGCTTTTGTTATATATGTTATATACATACCAACCTGTGAGCTGAAGATGAGAAATGTATATTTTGAAAGAGAGATGATATTGTGATGATGTACATGTATGTTGATCATTCATATATATATATATATATATGAGATGTATATATATTTTTATTTTAAGATACGTTTATTATGATTGTGATGATGCTGATGTGGATGATAATTTTATGTTATGTTATTTTGATTTTAATGTTTTAGTTAGTTTAACATTTCCCATATGTCTGATGGTATATGCATAGTTGGTTTATTAGTTTCATCTTAGCATTTTTCCATATTTGTGGTGGTGTATGATTAAAATGAATAGGTTGTTTATGTTATTTTATTTCAGCATTTTTTCATATTTGTGATGGTGTATGCTTAAAATAAATGCAGTAGGGTTGATAGTGCTTGTATAACATTTTTATCTCAATAGATAGATCGACATGTGATTTGGATGGGAAAAGAAAGAGGTATAATACTCATGTATTGGCAAAGACCATAAACATAACATAAACAGGCTCAAGAATATGGGCCTCTTTCATTATTTTCATCATTGGACTATTTTGTTTGTTATAGAAGCGTTATGTTCACCTTGTGTTAAGCGAGTTCAAAGTCCCTTGAAAGAGTATGAGGAAAAAAGGGTAAACGGGTGAAAGTGTTTGGTGTAGTGTAACCTTCAAAGTGGGGATGATATGCATCTATTTTGGGTGAATCAAGAGATACTATAGGCAAGTCTATGACTTAATTTTTTTTTTGTGTAATTTGAGCAATGGAGGAAGCCTACAATGGGATTTTGTATGTGTTGAGGTCATATGAAGTTGATCAATATGAGAATCTTTTTATTTTTATTTCCATTTAAGAACAAATCTTGGCATACCATCCTTTAAAAGAGTGGTAGAAGTGTTTGTGTTTGATTTTTAAATAGATATCCTTCAAGGGATTAATCTATTGATATTATCAAAGAGAAATTACATAGTTGTTCTTCCAAGAAGCATTTTATGTAGAGAAACATGACCTTAGAGATTAGAAATTATCTACATATCCCATTTTATTTTACTTTTAGTCATGGACAAGTATATAGAGGCTCAAGAGTTTTCCACTTTGAGGGCAAAACCATAGCACTTCATAAGTTAACGAAGTGAGTAGGAGTAAGGGTTAATAGGAAGGGGAATGAATGTAATAGATGTGTTCAAGGGATGATCTCAAGTTAAAATACGAGGTAAATCAATGCTTATTTAATAAAATAATGGTCATAGGTGTAAGGAATTTAAAGGATTGGGTTCTGGCCTTCCTTTGAGAGAAGATAAGTGATAAGTTCTTGAACCATACTTATGAGTTATGACGTAGGGTCTAAGCCAATTAAAATAAAATTTACCCCGTTTGATTTTCTCCATGTTCATCACATGTTGATTTTCTTTTAAGATGAGATCTCTAATATTGAAATCTTTCTCTTTGAGGTTTTTATTGTAATCATGTTTGATACGTTATTGATATGTTTAGAGATGATTGAGGGATATGAAATAATGCTCATCATGAAATTTGAGTTGAGCCAAACATTCTTGGCAAAAATCATCATTGGTAAGTATATATTTTAGATAAATATGAAGAGAAGGAATCTAAACCTCAAGAGTAAAAATAGCTTCCATCTCATAGACCAAATAAAAAGGTGTAGCACCCGTAGGGGTTTGAATGCTAGTGTGGTAATCCCATAAAGCAAAAGGAATGTGTGTATGCCAATCCTTGCTCGTATCATTGACTACCTTCATCATAATTTTAGTCAATATTTTGTTAGAAGATTATACCTATCCATTTATTTATGGATAGTACAGTGATGAGAAGCTTAATTTAATTCTAAATGTATCACAAAGAATTTGGATAGTCTTGTTTTTGAAATATTTACTGTTATCTATTATAATTTTATGAAAGACACCAAAATGATAGATGATGTGATGGTTGATAAAGTCAATAATTTTTTTAGTGTTAGTAGAGATGAGAGGAATGGCCTTGACCCACTTGGTGAAGTATTTAGTGGTAGTAATGATAGAATGATGACGAAGGGAGGAGTGAGGGTTAATCTCCCCTATTAATCTAAGCCCCATTGGGAGAAGGGAGAGAATTCTTTGGTAACTTGTAATGAATAAGTTGGAATGTAAAGGAGGTTAGCATGTTGTTGACATTTGACACAATGCCAAATGTAATCACCATAATCTTGATGGAGTGTTGGCCAATAATAACTGAGTCAAAGGATACACTTGGTAACTATGTGACCATTGAAATGTCCACCACAAATCTTGTCATGGACTTAATAGTGAAGGGAGTCTCAGTACTAGTGAGGTATCTAAGGAGGAGACCATCAAAAACTCACTTGTAGACAATCCCCCCTCTTATAGTATAATGAGTGGCATGTTTTATAAAGGTGCATCTCCAATTATTGGAGAGATCAGAAGGGGTAATAGAAAAGGAAAGGTAATCTATGAGTTACTTGTATCATATGTCGTGTGGGTTGGATGTTATAGTTTTGATAAAGAGGAGGTTGGTTGATGTATATGAGGGTAATGTTAAGTGATGCACAGTGACATTGATTTTCAAGGAAGAGGATGAAGAGAGTATGTGTGAATTAAGTGAAGCTATTGTGTCAGCAAACTTGTTTGTAGATCATGGAATAGTTTATAAGAGATAAGAGTCAAATTATCCTAGTAGCGTATCTACATGATGTTTATACTACTACATAATTTCATTTTTGCAAAGGTGGAAACCATTAACCTAGTTAACCACTAGCTGAGATTACCAAAAATGGTTGTGGATTTGATACTCAAAAAGAGGGTCAGTTGAATCCCTAAGATCAAAGCCTCATATTCAGCCATGTTGTTAGTACATTCAAAATCTAGTTTAAATGATAAAGGCATAGGATCACCATCTAGAGGAGTAAGAATGACCCCTACACCCCCAACATATTGACATTTAGATCTATCAAAGAACATTATCATTTGATAGGAGATGTCATCATTGGAGAGCATTGTGATAGACTCATCAAGAAATTTGAGGTTTGAACATTTGTTGTTAGGTAAAGGGGTGGTAGCTAATTGGTTAGTGATTATTTTCTCTTTGACAGACTTTTGTTGAATAAAATCCAAGTCCATTTTAGTAAGGATCATGATCCATTGAGATACATATTAGTTGTGATATGGCTTATAATGCATATATTTGAAGGGATCAGTATGGGTAACCATGTAGGTTTTTTGATTTAGAAGATAATGGCAGAGCTTGGAAGCTGAAAAGACCAATACAAGGTAATTTTTTTTAGTATGGGTATACCGAGTCTCATAATAAATAAGTGTGAAGCTTATATAGTAAACTACCTATTCTTGATGGTAATCATCTTGATGTGAAATCATATCACCCAAAGAATGGTCTATTATGGAGATGTATAAGTAGAAAGGTTGATTTTATTTAGGTGGAATAAGAACTGGTGGGGAAAGGAGATATTGTTTTAGTGCATCAAAAGCTTCATAGTAATCCATATTCCAATGGAAGGAAACATCCTTTTTGAAGAGATGGTGAAAGGGTTGGCAATAATCTGATAGCTGGGAGATGAAGCAATGAATTGACTAAAGTTTACATTGTAGGCTACAGAGTTGTTTGATATTAGTAGGTGGAGGCATCTCTAGTATTGCTCTAACCTTACTGAGGTTGACCTAAATACCATAGAGAGAAATGATGAAACCTAAGATCTTATCAAAAAGAACACCAAAGACACATTTCTTTGGGTTTAGTCAAACATTATATTGAAGGAGATGAGTAGATATATTTTTGAGAATCATCAATTAATCTTGGTGAAGTTTAGACTTGTTGAGAAAGTCATCAACGTAATCTTCCATAATTTGGTGTAGGAAATCATGGAAGATATAAGTCATAGCACATTAATAGGTGGCACCAACATTCTTCAGACTAAAAGGAATGACTCGATAATAGAAAGTCCCCCATGGGGTAATGAAGGTTATTTTGAGTTGATCCTCAAGAGCAACTAAGATTTGATTATATCTAGAGAACCCATCCATAACTAATAGAATCTCATGGCTAGTTATCAGATCAACAAGTTTGTCAATACTTGGCAATGGGAAGTCATCTTTTGGACAAGTGAGGTTTAAGTCATGACAGTTGGTGTAAACATAGATTCCCCTAGTCACTTTTGTGACAAGAATAATATTGGAAATCCATTGAAGGTAGTCAATGGGTTAGATAATGTTAATAGAAAGGAGGTGTTGGAGCTCTTCTTTGATAAAGAGAGCAATACAAGGATGCATCTTGTGAAGCTTCGACTTAACATATTTAACATCTCGATTGGTGATAATGTTGTGGGTGATGATAGAGGGGTCAATACTAGGCATGTCATTATAAGACTAAGTGAAGACTTTGCTAAGGTTATTAATAAATGTGGCATAATCAGCTTGTTCATAGGAATCCAAAGATTGGCCAATCTTGAGGACATGGGGGTTATTGTGAGAGGGAAAATGGATGTCAATGATTGATTCATTTAACATAACTTTTATTTCTAATGGGAGTAATCATTACATATAGGAATCATTTGTACCCATGTATGTGAGAATAGCATCATCATCTTGACATTGGACAATGTTAATAGTTGGAGATTATTCATCAATTATTTCAAGATGAACAAGAGGAAGGGATGTTGTTTCCTTACCTTGGTGATAGGTGAGAGGGCCCAAATGGATGGCATTTATTGAAAAAAAATTAGGAGGTATAGATACCTTTGATTCTGTAGGTGATGGTGGAGAAGGAGATATTGGGTTCTTCACTAATTGGTACATGGGAAGTTTTATTGATTTTATTTGGTTTGTCATAACCCACTCCATGCCTCTTTTTGGCATTTTCAATGGTTTGGTTAGTGGGATATTCAATAGGCATATAGACACCCTGCTCAGAATGACCCAAACCAAATCTTTTCTAGCCATATCGATAGAGGTAGGTGTGTGAAAAAATAGTCTTTCTTAGGAAAGATAATTCACAAGTAAATGGTCATGGCAAAGAGGATGGATTGTCAATAGTAGGAGCCTGATTAATTCCCCCATATGTGAAATTAGTTATAAGGTTAGGGGTCCCATAAGGGATGACCATCCCAATGTGGGGATCAT
This sequence comes from Torreya grandis, assembly GCA_037957365.1. NCBI lineage: Eukaryota > Viridiplantae > Streptophyta > Pinopsida > Cupressales > Taxaceae > Torreya > Torreya grandis. Next base: position 201,873 of record JARHVA010001532.1, on the reverse strand, counting down.
AATTTAGGTGCATGTGAAGCTTTACATACTTTTTTGGAGTATAGAACATGTTGATCATCAATAAATGATATTCTGAGTGATAAATTTATAAAAGTTTCCTCCATGGGATCCATGTCAAGAATTTGTGATTTTAGTATTTATGTAATTGGGATAGTGGAGCTTATGAAAGCTTTAGAAGTATCATGGAGAGAAGGTGATGTCTTCAATGGAATGAGAACATCTTTAGGACTATATGTCATATTGCATGTTTTAAATAGAGGTGGCTTAGCGGGTATAACATGCACTTGCCCATCATGTTCAAACTTGACATAACGGTGCAAAGTTGAGGGTAAACAAGCCATAATACATATCCAAGGTCATCCAAGTAGGATGTTATATTAGAACTCTCCTTCTACAACATATAAGAGTTCAAGAATTATGCAGGGTTCTACATGGATATGTAAGATAATAGTTCCCACCATAGTAGTTGTGGTATCGTTAAAGGAGTGGAGCCATGCATCAGTTTGAGTCAAGCAATTCTAGGGAAGAGCTAGTTATTTGTAGGCATGGGTGGAAATAATATTAATACTAGCTCCCTCATCAATCATGACTCTCTTGAAATGAGTTTGATCGATATATATGGTAATAAAAAGGGTAGAATCTTGATCTTCAGGGTGTTGAAGTGGAATTTCTAAATTACTAAAGGAAATCAGGGAGATGGAATTAAGAGAGCTGACAAAAGCTACAAGAAATTGGGGATCATCAGGTTGTACCTAAATCACTTATAGGGCACTAATCAAAGCTTGATAGTATTAGGATGATTTATGGATTAACTTATACAAGGACATTTTCATGGGCTTTTGGTGAAGTTACTTCACCATCGAGATTTGAATAACATTTGAAGATGTTAGTTTAGGGACACTCAAGAAGGAAATATTAGGATTTAGAGGAGTATCTTTGGAAAATGGATGAGCCCAAGGAGCAACGACCTTTTCCTTACCTTTATCCTTCTGGTTTTATGACCACATGGCCATATTAAATATGTTTATCTAAAATATAGGTGAAGGAGGTGACAAAGGGGGTACCACCACATCTTTGGGTTTGAATTTAGGTGGAATAGTAAGAGGCATTGTGGATGCTAGAGGTGGATAATGGGAATGTTAATGGGAGTATCAAAAAAGAGAGTGTCAACATCAAAGTGTTTTTGAATGATTGTTGTAAAGGCTTTACAACTCTTACTATCATGTCTAGGTGAATGATGTTATAAACACACTTGTTTATCATTAAACCAAGATGGCTTCATTCCAAGAGGACTATAAGTCTTAATGGGAGGAAGAGTTATTATGAAATATTTTAAAAACTGACATAGGAAAAAGATTTGAGAACCTATGAGTGGGATTGAATTTTTTGTGGTAATAGGAGTAGACACCTTCTTTTCTTTAGGAGTCATGAGAATAATTTTGCATGGTGCCTTGTTTGGTGGTGGTGGAGTTATGTGTTTTGCTGACACTTTCTTGATGTTAAGTATCTTGGTGTCAAATGTGAAAGGCCTACCAGGTGGAAAAGGTAGTAGTGGAGGTAAGTTAACCTTTTATTTTTATTGGGTTGATAATATTCTAACTAAATTAGAGAGGCGTGGTCCCAAAATTGATGGTAAAGTTGAGGTTTAAAGAGGGAAGGATTGACAAGGTCTAGGAAGATTAACATTATTTTGTAGTTCAAGCTATGAAAATACAACTTGTGGTTGAGGATTTAAATCTAATTTCATTTTTGGATGAATTAAATTAGAGACAAGACATATGGCTATGGGCTTAATCTACTTTAATTTGGTAGATACCTACGAGGGTGAGAGTTCTGACATAGATGGATGAGATTCTAGTGATTTTGGTGAAGAAGATCTAACTTTATCAATGACCTTTGGGTAAAGGGTAGTGAGGGGGTTAGAGTTAAAGGTTGAAACTCATTGTGTTGGATAAGGAGTTTTAAGTTGGTCCTAAAATGCCACATGATCTAGCTTCATGAAGTCAAGAAATTCTAGACTTTTCACCAACCTTGATAAGGGTTTAGATGAAGTTGGCATAGGACTTACAATTGCATCTTTAGAAGGCTAAGGTGTTTCAGAAAGAGGGAAATTATTGGTCTCTGATACTTTGAGCCAACGATGAGAAATATCCACAAAAAGAACTTCTTCAATAGAGATAAGAGAAGAGGCATGGTCTTCCATAAGTGGAGGAGAGGTAGGTGAAGAAGGTTCCTCAAGGGGGTAGAACATAGGTATAATTTCTCCCTCAACATGTGGGTGAGGAATAAGTAAAGTATGATCCTCCATAGGTAAAAGAGGGGGTAAGAGTGGTACAATTGGAGTATGCATAATAGGTCTCTTGTCTAATGTGGGAGTAGATAATATTGATTCCTCTATGTGTAAAGGTAGAGTGGATGGATTACTACTCTCTATCAGTGGAAGAGAGATAGGCGAGGAAGGTTCCTCAAGAGGGTATAACACAAGAATGATGTTCCCTTCAACATATGGTTGTGGAATGGGTAAGGCATGGTTTTCAAGTGGTAAGAGGATAGGTAATATTGGTGTAAAGGGAACTATAACTATTGGCTCCTTTGGTGGAAAAAGAAGTGGTAAAGGAGGCTCTTCCTCACATGGAAGTGGAATGGGTGAAATAGGCTCTTATACTTAGGGAAGAATAATGGGCAAAAAAAATACCATTGATTATGGGGGAGGAGTCAATAAAATTTGTGCCTCCTATTGAGGGGGAGGTTGAACTAGAGGTAAAGGAAAGGCCATATTAACCATATGGATATTATGATCACATGAGTTAGTTATGGTGTAAATAATATTTTGATTGGGTGAATGGTTAGGAAAAAGGTGTTTGAACAAATCCATACTTTGATTAAGGGGTGCATTAGTATTATCCCATATGATATCACCTCTATCAAGTGTGTCTCGAATAATGTTCTTGAATGTCTTAAATTTTTTAGAATTGTGGCCTTTAACTTGATGGTAGCCACAAAATGCATCTTCCTTGTGCCAAGTTGGAATAGGATGGGAAGGGTCAAACTGTATAAGAGGTTGTATTTGAGGAAGGGTCATGACACCTTATTGCAATAGTTTTTCCAAAATGGATGTATATGACTCCCCAATGGGAGTGTTTTGTCTTTGTTCATACCATTGTTGGAATTGTTTGGTCAAATTTTGGGAAGTCAAGGAATTAGATTAGTTTGTGGTTGTGGAAGAAGCTGACTTAATGACCATCACATTGGTGGAGCCTTTAGCTTTTTGGTTAGAAAGAGAAGTTTTAGAAGAGGAGTCATTTGATTTGGAATTGGGGTTCTTACTATGTAACTTGAGTATTCCTTCATCTATAACTTGAATCTTGAGTTTTCATGGCATTGTAAAGGCCTCATCAAATGTACAAAAATGTTATACCTAGAGTGTGGATGAAATGTGTTTAGCACATGCCCTTGAGAAGAGATCAATAAGCTCAGGTTGGTGTAAAGATAAGGAGAGTTGATTGATCAAGCATCTCTAATGAGTGACAAAATCTATGATAGACTCATCATCAAATTATCTAATAGAATAAAGGTCTATAATAGAAACCTTCTTAGAAATGTTAATAGAGAAATGGTCTAGGATGTTTGTGTGAGTTGGGTAAATGATAAAAGGGAGTGATGAGGTATAGAGCTATACCAATCCAAGTCAAATCCCAAAAGAGACATAGGGAAAGTACGTAGTAGTAATGCATCAACGTACACTATTAAATAACAAGCATGTCTAAATGCTCAAAAATACTATTATGGGTCCTATTTACTCTATAAATGAGTAAATTTGGGGAGTTCCTATTATCTCAGATATGGGTGAATGTGCACACAAGGATGGATGGGTTCATTGCATATCTGATCATAATATAACACATTTTTTGAACTAGAAATGGATGTCTCTTAATTAGACATCTTATCCATTAGCATCTTGATGAGGTCTAGAGGGGGATTAGTCTAGCAGATACTCACTAAGTTATAGGAAACTTGGTAGGAAGTAGAGGGAGAGTAAGACATAACTGGTTGAGGTTGTGTTGGCACAACATAAAGATAATGAGCCATAGGTTAGGGGTCAAAAATAAAAGGGGCTTATCCTATTGGGTTAGAGACTATGCTTTGGTTGGATGTTGTTATTAAAGGTGGGGTTATTGGCATGGTTAGACTAGATGGAGGGTGAGTCATAACTTGAGTAATTATAAGCATGAGAGTAGATGGAATAGGTACCACTAAATTTTGGAATGGGGTGAGACTTGATTGAATTGGTTGTGGTTGTGAAAGTAGGGAAATAATGCTAGGGTTTAGGTGAGATTGGGCAGTTGGTGATGCTAAACTTTGGACATTATTTATGGTTGGGTTACTTATCAAAGTGTTGGTTTGATTAACCACGGGGAAAATAGTGGAGGTGGCTAAAACTGAAATTGTCTCCATTAGAGAGGTTGGCATACCATAGATTGGGTCACCCAAAGAATTGTGGGTCCAGCTCATGGCAAGGTAATGTTGAAGGGTTACCACATTATGATCAAAAAAATTAATAAAATATTGATCTCATTTAGGCACAATTAGAATTTGGTTGGGGCTAGGAGTATGTTCTATATCTAAAGTATGATCCATGATAGAATCAAAAGGAAGAAGGGAAGGTGGAAGTGGTTATTAGATTACGTAATTGACAAGAATTTTGGAATGAGCTCTCTTCAATACCATCCAAGAAGAAGTAATAATAGTCTTAATACTCTATATTAGTGACAAAATAAGGAAACACTAGGTTTGGGTGTTGGTAAGTGGGTTGTTTCAATTTTCTATTTTGAGCAAATCAAAATTACATAGTCTCCAACATTGGTCACTTGACAGATGTCGGTAGTAAAAGTTTACTGACATCAGTGGGGCTAACTAATGTCAATAGCTAAAGTCTACTAATGTCAGTATAGTTAATTGATGTTAGTCACTGTGATAACTTGAGAGATGGAAAATCCAACATTTTAGAAACCCCAAAGTAGAATCTAGGTAAAATAGAGAATGAAAGAAGTCTGTGTAAGAAGGAAGAACACTCAGAAAACTTGATATAATAGGTTATACAAACTGAGTATTAGAAATAGTGTTGCTTTTGTAAATCAATAGAAAAACATCCTTACCAACTCAAAAATATAAAAGGCAATGGGAAAGTATAAAAAGAACATACATCCACTAATTATTAACTCTTAGATATTAATTTTAGTCTCATGTTGGCTTATGCCTTAATCAGATAGTGAGAAGAAAATCTTGTTAATAAAGGTACTAGAAAGCAATCTAGAGCTACTTTTAGGTTAGTTTTAGTGCTCAAGAGGAAATATATGTTAGACCAAATACATGGCTTGTTATAAGAGCTTGTTCTCTTTACTTCATAGACCTAAAGCCAAGCTAGGCTACTTAACCAAAATATACCTTCTAGCTAGAGTTTATACTCTGCCATAGAATGGAATGGGTTCTCCCCTTGGTGGTGAAATCCAAGTAGGACAGCTAGGTAGGGTAAGGTTATCCACCAGGTGATGAAATATCAATGGGCCTTGTATCATGTGATTTTAGATGTGTGTTTTTTTTAGTGTGATCTAGTTGTGTAACATAGGTTTACTACAATTCATTCATAATGTTTGTAATTAACTAGGTGAGCTAATAAATGCAACAAGTAAACAATGAAGTGTAGTAAGTTTTAAACCCAAATATAAAATGTTTAGATTCAAATGAAAACAAGGATGAAATAGGATTAGAGAATGAAATTCACTATCCTATTGTGCATGCAAGAAAGAGATAAAAAAGAGATTTTTTCAATCTTGTAAGAAAACTAGTAAATTTCTTTTAAAGGCAAAGAGAAAAGAATAAATTTCAATTTATTGTCCTCAAATAGAAAATAAACTATTGAATTTTTCATTTTGAGGGAGAAAAGAAGAGGAAAGTGCAAGAAATGAAAGTTTCACTATAATTCAGCTATATCAATGCTTAAAACAAGCAATAAACCCAAGGAAAATTCTAGGGTCCCACTGAGCGTACCAAAAATGTTTCGCTAAAATTTGTCTATTTCAAGTCTAATGAAAAATAGAGAAGAATGATAGGGATAAATGATTAGAATGAGCCTAGAATGGTGTTTGTGCCATATCTAGACATTTTAAGCACTCCTCTTTGGATGGGGAGGACTACCTACAAGTAAGAAAGCACTACCACAAAATGTTTATTTAAAAAATATCTGGGTGGGATACCAAGGTACATACTTGTTACAAGAAGTGTGAAGCTTCCTTAGAGATGGCAGTCTACTTTTGAGAGATAAAAGAGTAATAAATAACCAAGAGAGAGGAAAGAAAGAATAAAATAGAGATAATGTTACCATTATTCATAACTAAGTGCAATAGAAAGTAACAAAGTACAAGTGGTATTTGTTGTTTATATTTTGGAAGTTATTTGGGTGGGTTTTGGAAGGTTTAAGAAATCCATAGTTACCAACATCAGTTATGCTATGGAGGTTAGTAATGAAGTGACCAATATCAGTTATGCTACCGAGGTTGGTAGAGGAAGGTGATCGATGTCTTTTAGGCTGTTGAGGTTAGTAGGGGCAATAATTGCCTAGGAGCTTGTAAAAGGCTTTTCTAGGTCTAGGACAATGGTTTTGGTCTAGTCTGGAAGGTTAGGGAGAGTTGTGAGAGATTATGGTTTGGATGGATCTAGTCAGAGGTTTGGTGTATTAGGTCAAGGGGAAACAAGCAAGTAAGCTTTATAACTCCCTCACAGGGGTTTGGTCAGGAATGTTTAAATTAATGAATAGTAGATATAAAGTGATTAAAAAGTAACTTCTTAAAAGACCTATAGAATAAGTGATGTACTTAGTTATACTGGTGACTGAATGATAAGTGCCATATGGATGGCTCCTTGTAGGTAGTTTGAATCGATGCCCTAAATAGAGAGAATAAGTGAATTCTACTAGCTCTTAAGAGCTTGATTCTTGATCTAGATTGACTTATGTGAGATAATAGTAAGCCAAGATGTTGAAAGTTGAATGTCAAAACCCTATATGCAAATAAGGATTTTTCTTGATTTTTCTTGATTTTTGTTGATTTTTCTTAGAGTTTGGCTTATATAACTAACATTGATGATCCCACCAATGCCAGCCATGGGTTGACTAACATTAGTGGCCTTAGAATAAATAAAACTACAATTTTATCCTATTTTATGTTGCTCCTTGTGCCAAGTGTGGCACCTATTACAAAATGGTAAACATAGGAGGTTAAGAAGGATGTAGTTGGTTAGGAATTTAGTTTTGAGATGAGAACAAGTATTGGGTTGTTAAGATAAGGGGACTAAGTCTCGAGGTGACTCATCAGGTGAGAATTAGTCTTAGGATGAGGTCGCATGATAAGGTGGTAAAAGAGGTTTTTAATTAACTTAGTTATTTATTTCAAATTAATTAAATATGTGAGGGGTAAAAGCATGGGTTATGGAGGATAATCATTATTACTAAAATAGGACTCAAGGGAGGTTTTGAAACATGGAGTTACACGTGTGTGACTCAATTTTAATATCTACAAAGGCAATTAGTGATGTGATTTGGGCCAAATTGAGCCTTATGAACCTAATTCTTACTTTAAAGGATGTTTATTGGGGCTAAATCAGTTAGTTTAAGGTTTAAGGCTTAGGGATTAGGTTTTAGGATTTAGGGTATAAGGTCTAATCAAGAATTTAGTTGAGGCTAATTTCATCTCATTGAACCTACTTATAACTATAAAATGAGATTTTTGACTCAATCAGCCCCAATGTCATCATAGATTGAGCCAATTAATCAACTAGGGAAATTAGTGATGTGATTTGGGAAAATTAAAACCTTTGAACCTAATTCTTACTCTAAAGGATGTTAATTGGGGTTAAATCAATTTTTTAAGGTTTATGATTTAGGGTTTAGGTTCCAATCGTGAATGTTATTGGGACTAATTTAAGATCGTTGATCCTATTTGTGACTATAAAAGGTGATTTTGGTCTAAATTTTCCCCAATGTCATCATATATTGAGCTAATTAGTCAATTAGGGAACTCAATGATATGATATGGGCAGAATTGAGCCCTATGAATTTAATTTGTTTAGGTTTAATAGTTTAGAGTTTAAGGTTTTAGTGTATATGGTTTAAGTTTAGGATTAATTATATAATAAATATACACAAAAAATAACATGTACATGGTTTTAGTGCATATAGGGCATTATGGGTAGTAAAATAATTTAAAAGTACATTACATGGACAAATTTATTTCTCACATTGATACTTCTGTCCCTTGCATACTATGTTATGTTTTGTTCTATGTGCTATAGATCTATTTTTTTTAATGATTTGATCATTATCCCCACCCTCAAAATTAGATAAATTTTTATATAATTAGGATTGAATAAAATGTGTAGGTATAATTTTTAATAATTTAATCATTTTCCCCACTTGGTACTGCAGTGCAGTTCTATTGTTTAATGATTTCATCATTGTCCCCACCCTTAAAAGTAGAAAACTTTATCCAACCATGGTTGACTAAATAGTGCAAGTTTGTTTTTTAATAATTAAATATTTTCCCCCAATTAGTTATACACAACACAAGTCTAATTCTAAATATTTGATCACTATCCCCACCCTCGAAATTTTATAACATTGTGTAATAATAGGTAAAGAAAATTGTACTAGTGAGAAGTTAAAAGTGAAAAATATTGAATGAATTAGAAGTGATTAGAGAAAAACAAAGGTAGATAATGAAAATAATTCATAAAAGTAAGTATATTATCTGTAATAAATTGAATGTAACAAATAATTATGAAATTAATAATGCTAGTATGCCAACTTATGATAGCATACCAAGTTCTCAAAGTCCAATTGTCAATTTTGATAGTATATCAAATTATAATGCAAGTAGACATTCAAATTTTATAGTTTTTAATTTTGGTGATGATGATAATATGCATGATTATTTACCCTCTAAAATTAATAAAATTGCATGGAAACACTGATTGGATAAAGTAAAAATGAATAAAACAATATGGGAACACCATTCAATGAAGAAACTACTAATAAAGAAAACAATATGAGAACACTATTTAATGAAGAAACTAATAATGAAGATCATGCAGGTGCATGTAAATAGTAGGTTAAATTTTGTATGTTTTTGGTATCTTTTTAGGTTTAGAGAGTCAATTTTTTCCAATAAGAATCCTTTCCCATATTTTGTTTGTCTTTTCTCGGTCATTTTAGGGTGTTTTTATTTCCTGTAAAAAACTGTGAATTCAAAAATTTGAATTTGTTGTAAAGAGTTTGAAAGGTTTTATCATCCTATGGAATAATTAAATCTCATGATCCTTAATTTATGGGTATAATAGGGTTTTAAGACATGTTTTAAGTGATTCTAACGTATCAACTCATGTTCAAGCATGTCAAAACTCAACCAAGGTCAATTTTAAGATGGGTTACCAAGATTAGTTAGATGGTTGAGTAATTTTAGGAGTTTTTGAATGAGGAGGAGAGAATGAGGTTTAGGATGTACATGTTGGAAATATCAAAAAATAAAAAATAAAATATATTAAAGATGCCAAAAATCTAAGATTTGGATAAAATAAATGAAAAAAGTCTATTATCATACGGAAGAAGACAAGGTTGTGTAATGTTTACACTTAAAATAAATAAAAAGAATGTGTTATTGAGATATATATTTACATTTTTATCCATATGTATTGATTATTTGTTTCATTTTTTAACCACTTTAATTTATTTTTAAGGGCACTCTTGTGTGTTTCAGGTGAGAAAACATAGTACAGGTTATTATAATTTGTAAAATAGGGTTTGATAGTCAAAGAAAAGCCATTTTATCATGTTTTGAGATTGTTAAAAGTTTCAAGTTGAATTTTAAATATGTAAATATGAGTTAATAGTCTCCTAAAATTAAAAAATATTCCAAAAATGCCTTAAGAATTGGAATTTTTATTCACGTTATGCTTGTTGTTTATACATAGTCTTGAAAAGTACATCAACAGTCAAGTAAAAGTGTTTTTTTTATAATTTTAAATACTGTTAAATGTGTATAACTAATTTAAGGAGAAGTTTAATGGTGATACAGACCATCTCCAAGTGATATATTTAAAAAAAATCTAAAATTCAAATTATCCATTTTTAATGCTCATGGCTTATACATAGGTCTGCTAGGATTTTCAATACAAAATCCATCTGAAATGAAAATGAACCCTCAAACATTGTTGAAAATTTATAAGTGTATTAATATGTATATAAAGTGCTACAATTTTTTTAAATTTATTTTAAATTTTCTAATAAATATATTCTAAAACCTCAGTCAACAGTGTTAATTGTAAAAGCTAAAAAATGATGTTTTTGTATATTTTGAATTTTCAAACTAAAACCAAGATAAAATATAAAAATAAGAGTTGATATAACATTAAATGAAAGTTAAAAATACTTTTGTATCAATAAATTCATTATTTTATCTCAATTATCCATCAAGAAGGCTTGTAGGCCTATTTTCTCATCTAAACAAGTTACAAGTTATTTATTCTTTTATACATCACCATCATTTTTGGTATTAGAGTAGGTTTAGTTATAAATCAGACGTGACATAAGGATAAATATTTCATTTAGATAAGTGAATATTAGGTTGTAAAAAATAAACTTGTAATAAAGTGCAATAATGGCACTTAGAGGATTAATTAGAGGTGGTGCTAGAGTAGGTCAAAGAAGACAACCAAGAGATGTATTTATAGAGGAGATAATAAACCTACATGCACATTTGGAGGCAATAAAATTCAATGAAACAGAGGTTTTTTGATAAGTTATGTGATTTAAGGATAGGAAGATCCAAAAAATAAGTGGCAGAGCAAGAAGAAGAACAGAGATTGGAAGAAAGACTCTTGAAAGAAGTCATAATAATAGGATCCCAGTTCAAATTATAAGTTTAAATATTTTAAGGCATCCTAAATTTTGAAGAAATTTTGGATTAGATAAATTCAATATAAAATTATTTTAAATATGAAGGAATATAGGATGAAATATTAATATTTTTTCTAGTATAATATTGAGAGGTCATACATCCCTTTGGTGGGATGCAATTCAAGATGAGAGGAGAAGTAAAGAAAAGCTAAAAATAAAAAAATTGGGACATAATGATATACTAAATGAAATATAAATTCATGACAAAATATTGCCAAAATAATCTATTTAATAATCTTCAAACCCTAAATCAAAAAGACATGATAATTATAGATTATAAAAAAGAGTTTTATAGATTAACAATCAAAGTAGGTTAAATAGAAGAAGATGTGTAAAAGGTGGAAAAGTTGTTGGACATAGTATCTTGGTGTCCAAGATTTTCATTGATGCCAATATGCTCATGTTTCATAGTACATCAATGACAAAATGGTTATTTTTGTTTCTTGGAGTGTCTTTGTCTTATATGTAGGCTTTGGGTTGATAGAGAATGATGTGAGGGTGTTCTAGGTCCTTTGGTGAAGTTCTAGTGTCCATTGAAGAGAGAGAAAGTTCCTTTATAGTTAATAAGAATCTATACCATCATAATATATCATTCAGGTATGGACAAGTTAGTTTTTTTGATGATTTATATCTTATACTTGCATAAGTCAACCTTGGTCAACAAAATCATGGAGGTGTTGTTGAATGTTCCAATTTGGTCTCCTAAAATTTTGGTGCCATGAAAAGTTGTAACTATCAAGTTATAGGGATTAAAATTTGATCTTATTTCTTGTGACATACCAGAGGATGTCAATCTTAACCTTTGGAAAATAGCTATTGGGAATTCAAAAATGTGATCATTGATGTTCAAATTCAAATGTCTCCGTAATGACTATTTTAGAAAAAATGGATTGTAGAATCCATGGATGAAGTCAAATCAAGATGGGGTAAGAAAATATTTTTAAGATGACTCAATGTAGAAGACCTCAAAGTGATTATAGGGTCTGACCATCCATACAATTGCATTTATTACACATCAAAGTCAAAGCTTGTTGAATGCATTTGAAATTGTTAATCCAGGTAGACTAAGATGGTTTCAGAACTTGTCCAATGTAATAAAAATGGTGATATAAGAATTGAATCATGTTGATGTATTAGTATAAAATTTATCTATGCCTTAAGAGTGATTTGGAAGTGCTCATTTGAGTAAGAAAATCTTCATAGAAGTAAACTATTCTTAAGTAATCTTATCTTTTGTAGATATAGGTTGCCAAGTGAGTTATTTAGTGACTTTGGCCACTCAAGGTGTTTTATATTAGAGTTTGGACATGATATAAAGGTCATGAGACACTTATACGTGCTCTATTCAAGGTCATTTTGGTTTTTGATGTGTTAAACAAGCTCAAGTAATGAAGGCCAATGTATTGAGGGTTTGATGTTTATAAACCCTAAGGTGGTTGTTCTTGATTTTAATGGCCTTTTAATGACTTTTGAGGATCAATGATCACTAGGTGAGGTTTTTTAAAAGTTTTATTTAGTTGTCTACATGCTCATCATGCATTTATGTGTGCTTAGATTGTGACTTAGAAGATAAAGACAAAGCAGGGGTATGACGAGTTGTTGTTTGGTCTTGAAGACCAATGCTAGTGTAATTAGTAGTTGTTCATACATTCTAAGGTCTTGTATAGATCTAAATTTTTTTTATGAAGTTCTCCACATTATTATAAATATGTCAAGTAGGTCTAAGTGTATAAAAGAGGATATTGAATGTATATGCACTGAGTTGGTCTTTGAGTGATGTTTAAAGCATGTCATAAAGAGTTTGGTGTTCCTTAAGATTGGAAATGACCTCTAGGTCATATTAGATGAACTCAAATATGTATGATATATATTGTCATATCATTAAGGAGGAAAAATTTTTATCATAGGTTTGTCATAGTGCATGAGGTTTCTTAAACCTAGTGTAAGACTGTGTGTTAGCTGAGAGGTTACTTTGCGGTGTTTAAAGCCTTGATGGATTAATAAACTTAGAGATAAATATGCTTGAAGGCATAAGGATATTTTTTATGTTGTTTCTTATTTTTTCATATTTACATAAAGCTCAATTAGTATATATTTTTTTAGATAAAGGAACAAACTTTTGTATTAGGTGTCCATGACACATAATGGAGAGATAAGGTCTAATGGTGCCTTGATAGTGTATGCGAGTGATTTGAGGAGTCTTAAGCTAGGTTAGAGATATTATAGGTTATTTTAAATTTATTTTATATGAGTGATTAGTTTATAAGGGATTTATGGACCATTTTAGTTCATTATTTTTTTGTTAAGTAAATAGGGGCAATTGGAATTAAGTCTCCATGGGACTTAATGAAGGCATGAGGGTTAATGGAGTCTTTAAGATATGAACATGTGGTTTAAAGGTTATAAATAATGGATAATGTGTGGTGGACATATTGGTTCATTATATAATTTTTTTTATTTTTTATTGAGAGATATTGCATTGTAAAGGGTCTACATGTAACATGTGGCCTAATAGATAGCTAATTACCTAGGTCTAGCTTAAGCCTGGTGTGTTGGTTTGAGCCATTTGAAGCAATAAAGACCTAATGAGTTGATGTATATTATATGAAACATACCCTAATTTATATTTTTAATGTTACAAGAGTGAGTAAGGTGTGTTGGTTGATAGAGGTAGTATGAGGGCTAATGTCATGTATAAAGAGAAGGCTGATTAGAGCTATGTGGGTGCGTTAGAGGAAGTGAGAATGAATCAAATGGTATGAGAGTAATAAAAAGGGTAATAAGTGATGGAAAATATCATAAAATCATTTTGAATAAGTATTAAGGGTATAAAATTGTTTTTTTTAGGCCATGAGCAAGTAAGTTGATTTATTTCAAGGTTATTACGCCTATTTTGCTTAGGTGATCTAGTGCAAAGGTTTTTATTGGAAATCAATTATAAGAATAAGGTAGAGGCTATGTGAGTATGATATTCATGTTAATTCAATAATGTATGTTCATCTAAGAGTATAAAATTTTCAAATAAGAATGGCTTTAAGGTCATGAGCATGTGTATGAGGGGTGTTTGAGTAAAGAAGAGAAAGAGTTGTTGTATGCCTATGTAAGAGGCAGATTTGAGTTTTCTTGAATTGTAGAATACCATCATTAGTTGTGTGAGGGAAAAAAAATATGGAGTTTAATATTGTTGATTGTTTGGGTGCTTTATCAACAAAGGGGGTTATATCCCCCTATCAAATTGGCACTTGCTAAATCCAAGTGGTGCTTGGTGAATTTGAGGGGTTGTTGCTCCTTATGCAGTGGGTGATTCACTAAAGTCTCTTTTTTGTGATCTTTTATAGGAATACTGTCCATTATTTTAAGGATTGAGAGTGGATTTTGTCCCCCATGAGGGTTTCCCACATAATTCATGAGTTATGTGCTTTGATCTTGCATTGTTTTCTTTGTTCATTACAATGAATGGTTTATATACTTCATGAATGATTATGTTGAATAGTTAAGAGTTTGAATAATTAGAATTGAATTTGATTTTATTACATCACTAACTCATCCCCACTCTTATTGATTGTGCTTCCAAAAATTGGTATCAGAGTAGGTCCTTTGGTGAAGGTTTGATAGCTTGAAGGTGATCTTAAGAAGCACACGATGGCTAAGTAGTTGAAGAAAGGGAATCAAGAGTTGAAGTATGTGATCAAGGAACTTAAAGAGAAGGTGTGTAATCTAAATAAAGATGCCAAAGAGGATGCGAAGGTTATCAAATATCTTAAGGTTTAGTTAGGGATGCCAAATCAAGTTTGATTTCAAAAGAGACTGAATGTGATCAGATCAAGATTATGCTTGGTTTGTTGAAGAATGAGCATGATCAGTTAGTTGTTAATATGAGCCAACTAGAAAAAGATAATGAGAAACCAGATCAGGTCAAGAATTTTGATAGCACCATGGTAAACATGAATAAATTAATAATATAGCCTAATATATCAAGGTACTCATCTTCCTTTCATGGTCATTGTTATGTGTGTCATCTTTTTGGTCATAAATCTATAGATTGCATGAGAAGGAGAAGTAATTCCAAAGTAGATCTCAGTCATTTTCAAGAAAAAGGTATGAGTAATGTTATTTTCTACTATTATCATAACAGTGGTCATATTGTAAGATTCTTCCAAATGAATTTGATAGATCCTCAAGGTATCTCAAAGGGCATGAAGCTTCCAATGTGCATAATAAAGGTCACACATGCATGTGAAGATCAAAGTCAGTAAAAGCAGTCCAAGATGACTCTAAAAGTGAAGAAGGTTCACTTGCTGAGGTAGAGGAAGACTCAAACAAGAAGGTATGTGAAAAATCCTCTTTATCAAGCATTGTATAAAAATCATTGGATAATATTCCTAATCTGCACAATTATCAAAAGGTATAACCTATTATAGTTGATCATGAGCCTTGTTAAAATCACCTGTTATCAATTTCTAGTGATATTGATGTCAAAGATAATTTGGTTGCATCAAATGAATAAAAGAGTAGATTTATTGAGGCTAGTTTGATAAAGATAGTTGATAAGCATAAGAGATTCTAGAAGGAAGCTAATCAGTCTACCAAGTGCATGAGTCTCAAGGAGGTAAGAGAGGAGATGTGGCCATCTCCTAGATTCACTTTGTTTTAGGACCTTATGGAGTAAGGATGTCTCTCTAGGCTTCATGGAAACATTCTGTCAATCTATAGAAGCATGTAAAGGTAGTGGTGATGACATAAAGGATGGTAATTGGATTTTTCGATCAAGGTAGTTGAATATCGTAGTCAATTTTGAGTTCAAAAATCATCTTGTGCATCAATTTTTTGTTGATACAAGGTGAGTCTAAATTTATACGTCTCGCTTCTAGACCTAGTTCTAGATCTTGCTAGGCTTGTTAAGGATTCTTTGTAATTGTGAAGGCACGATGACTATTTTGGTTTCTTGGAAGGATTAGATATGTTGTTATAAGAGTGTTATTTTAGGATGAAGTCTTGGTTAGGTGATCTAGTGCCTAAATAAGTGTTATTGATCTTCTTGGAGACCAATGTCTTTAAAAGTAAGAGATTATGTTGATCATGAAAACTAAGATATTTATTATATATCCTAAGATTAGTTTGAGATTATATTATTTTTGGTAATCCTTTGTATGTTATTAGTCATACTAGGACAATCTTATCTATAGAAGGTTTCTTGAATTAAAAGGATGGTGTCTTCAATCATGGTAAGTAAAACTTATGTTGAGTTATACTTATTATTGTTTGCTATCATTTTGTTTTTGGATTTAGTTAGTATGATCTAAAAGAATATGGAGTATTGAGTTATGGGGCGCTAACTCAAGTTTTTTGAGCTTAGTATGAGGACATCTTGTAGTTGAATTGCTTTGAGATGGTCTTCATGTGTTTGGATGTTGGATCAAGATAATGATCATTTTTTGTCAAGGACAAGTGGTCTAAGGTTTGCACATGATAAGGGGAGAATGTGAGATGATTTAATATCTTTAAGAAGTAGGTTTGAGTTTGTATTGATTCAAAAATTCATATCAAGTCTAGGGATCAAGTGGGCTAGTTAGAGAGAGACCCTTTGTCATTACTATCAATGGGGGAGAAAGATCATAATGATAAAAAATGATTAATTTGAGAAGCATTTTAGAAGTTATTTGTCATCAATGACAAAGGGGGATATTTTTGGACATATTTTATGGGTGTCCATGATTTTAATTTATGTCAAGGTGGTCATGGTGCATAATGCATTAATGATAAAGTGGCTAGTGTTGTTTTTTAGTGTGTGTTTGTCTTTGTGTAGGTCTTTGGGTTGATAGAGCATGATGCGAGGGTGTTATATTCTTTTGGTGAAATTTTAGTGTCCTTTGAAGAGAAGAAAAAGTGCCTTTATAGTTAAGAATCATCTAGACCATCACAAGACATCATTCAAATATGTGTAGGGTAATTTGTTTAAGAAATTATTGCTTGTACTTGCATAGGTCAACCATGGTCAACAAAATCACGAAGGTGTTGTTGAATGTCCCAATTTGGTCTCCTAAAAGTTTGGTGCCATGAAGATTTGTCTATTTTAAGTTATAAGGATTCAAAGGTTATATTGTTACTTATGACTTTCCAAAGGACATGAATCTTAACCTTTGGTAAATAGTTGTTTGGAATTCAAAAATGTGACCATTGATGTTCAAATTCAAATGTCTATGTAATGACCAATTTACAAATAATGGATTGTGTAATCCATGGATGTAGTCAAATCAAGATCGGATAAGAATAAAAGTTGAAGAGGACTTAGTGTAGAAGAGCCCTAAAGTGAATAAAAGGTTTAACCATTTGTATAGGTGCATTTATTGCACATTAAACTCAAAGCTTTTTTAATGTGTTTGAAATGGTGAATCTAGGTAGACTAAGATGGTTTGAGAACTTGTCCAATGTGCTCAAAATGGTGATTTAAAATCATGTTGATGGCTTAGTATAACATTTATCCATGACTTAAGAGTGATCTAGAAGTGCTCATTTGAGTAAGAAAAGCTTCATAGAAGTAAACTATTCTTAAAGAATCTTATCTTTAGAAAATATAGATTGTTAGGTGAGTTGTTTAGTGACTTTGCCCACTCAAGGTGTTTCATGTAAGAGTTTGGAGATGATCTCAAGGTCATGATACACCTATATGTGCTCTATTCAGGGTCATTTTGGTCCTTGATTTGTTAAACAAGCCCAAGTAATGAAGGATAATGTATTGAGGGTTTCATGTTTGTAAACCCTAAGGTGGTTGTTCTTGATTTTAATGACTTGTGATGCTCAGTGATCACTAGGTGAGGTTTGTGAAAAGTTTTATTTGTTTGTCTACATGCTCATGATGCATTTATGAAGATTTGTTGATTAGTCCTAAAGACCAATGATAGTGTAATTAGTGTAGTTGTTCATATGTTCTAAGGTTTTGTATTGATCTAAGAATTTGTCATGAAGTTTTCCAAAGTAATCTAAATAAGTCAAATATGTCTATGTGTATAAAATAAGATATTGAATTTATATGCATTGAGTTGGTCTTTGAGTGATCTTTAAAGTGTGTCATAAAGAGTTTGGTGTTCCTTAAGATTGGAAATAACCTCTAGGTCATAGTGGATCAATTCACATATGTGTTGTACCTATTATAATCTCATGAAGGAGTAAAATTTTTGATCAGATGTCTATCATAGTGTATGAGGTCTCTTAGACCTAGTTTAAGACTGTGTGTTAGCCGAGAGGTTGCTTTGTGGCATTTGGAGCCTTGATGGCTTAATAAACTTAGAGATAAATATGCTTGAAGGCATAAGGAGTTTGATTTAAGTTGTTTCCTATTTTTTCATATTTACATAAGGCTCAATTAGTCTATATTTGTGCAAATAAGGGAACAAAATTTTATATTAAGTCTCCATGAGATGTAATGGAGAGATAAGGTCTAATGGTGCCTTAATAGTGTATGCAAGTGATCTGAGGACTCTTAAGATAGGTAAGAGATATTATAGGTTATTTTTAATTTGTTTTATAGGATTGATTCATTGATAAGGGATTTATGGACCATATTGGTTCATTAGTTGTTCTCTAAGTAAATAGGGGTAATTGGAATTAAGTCTCCATGAGACTTAATGAAGGCCTGAGGGCTAATGGAATCTTCAAGAGATGAGCAAGTGGTTTAAAGGTTATAAATCATGGATAATGTGTGGTGGACCTATTGATTCATTTTGTTTAAATTTTTTTCTTTTTTTATTGAGATATATTGCATTGTAAAGGGTCTACATGTAACATGTGGCCTAATAGAGAGCTAATTGCTTAGGTTTAGCTTAACCCTAGTGTGTTGGTTTGAGCCATTTGAAGCATGACTAACCTAATGAGTTGATTTATATTATATGAAACATATCACAATTAATATTTTATAATGTTACAAGAGTGATTAAGGTGTGTTGAATGACAAAGGTAGTATAAGGGCTAATGCCATGTATAAAAAGAAGACTAATTAGACATATTTAGGTGAGTTAGATGAAGTAAGTATAGAGTAAAAAACTCTACATTTTTCATTTTTTGATTTTCAGTTGTGTGCTCCAAGTTTTGTCCCTGTGCATTTTAGTTTTGAGGTAGTGAATTTTTCGACACAGAGCGTGGGTGCAAGTTTATTTTGCCTAAAATTTGTCTAAGAATCAAAGTTGTGTGGAAGCTGCCAACTGTCAGTGGCCGAGACACATTTTATAATTTCTGTAAGTTGCTTGGAACGTACCACATGTCCCATGGTAACTCAACAGAGCGTGACAAGTGTTCGCATATGTGTTTCAAATTTCTTTTGAATTTTGAAAGCTTCTTTCAATAAACTTTTCTTAGGATCAAGCAGAACGTGCCAAGTGGCAATTGTGGAAGGTTCCAATATGTTTTTCTAAAAGCAATGGAAGATGCCACATATACATAGTTGAAGAAAGCAAAAGCAACCACATGTCAACATCTAAAATATCTTCACTTTGTTTCATTGATAGGTAAAGACTATGGTGGGACCTAGGTTTTTATTTCTAAAGTCAGCAAAAGTTGCCAAGTGTCACCATCTGTATGAATCTAAAAATGAGTCCTAAATGTTTCTATAATCTAGCTAAAGATCAATGGAAGCTGCCACATGTCCCTAGCTAAAGAAAATGGAAGCCACCATGTGTCATTTATTAAAAATATGTGGAAAGTGACACTTGTCCCCATTCCCCTTTTGAAGCTACTCAGGCAAGAAGTGTTGTGGGTCAAATTTTCTATAAATTGTTAAAGTTTGAAGAAGCGGACTGTGATAGATGTCAAAGATGGAACACTCCTAAGCAAACACACAGTAAAGAGTATAAGTTACGTGGAAAGTGCCATGTGTCTTCGGTAAGTGCCTCAGAGGCTACCAAGTGTCATTTTTTGATGCCTTTTGAATAATAAGAAAGTTTTCAAGTAGAGCAGGTGAAACACACCAAATGTCCTAGCCCATTTCACAGTGGGAAGCATCCTGTGTATCTATTTTAGCCAATGAACTTTAGGGAGATAGAATGTTTCAAATCCAAGAAATATCTTTTGTTAGAAACTTCCAGTTTAGTTAGAGTTCAGTTAAAATGTTGGATTGGGAATGTGCAAGTAATATAGAGCTAGTCTGATGCTATAAATATGGGTGCAAAGATCAGCAGGATCATCATCAGAAGATGGGGAGAATTTGTTGTGAGAGATTGTTATCAAGAAGTTTTAGACTTTCTTGCTGTAACTAGTAATGTCATTTGCCTTTGTTCTATTTTCTTGAATTAGAAAGTTTGTATAACTATGCATGTTTCTGTGCCTTTTATGTGATTGGAAAATAAATAAGAAGACTAAGTTCTATGCCTTTATTGATATTTTATATGTTATTGCAAAATCATCTAAGTTGTGAGCCTTTGATCTTATCTATTCTCATCTTTTACATTGATTATGGCTTCTTTGCTCTTTAATGTAATTAAATATTAAAGATAGCTTCACTGTGCTTAGAATTAAGGGTTGAATTAAATTCAGGTGCATCACCATAGTTACATTTTATTTCATTGCATTTGTGTTTCTATTTAAGTTCTATCCCTTTTCTCATTACACATTTGAAATAAAGAAGAGCTAGCTTCTTTAAAATTTGAAGGTCATTTCTAGTCACAAGTCCCACATTCCTAAAACTTCCCATTGTTGGTGTTAGAAACAATGAAATTTTAAGCATCAACAGTTTTTGGCATGCCCACTGGGACACCATCTTAAAGTTTATTTCAAGACCGTATGAACTAGAGAGATACAAGGAGTTAGAGTTGTGGACCAGTAACAAGATCTCAATCCGCTGTAAATCTAGGTATTCTTTTCCCACCATTGGTAACTAGTCCAAGAAGAAGGGTAAATCAGTTTATAGCAATACCAAGAGTAAACATGGAAGCACCTATACCCCCAAGGAATTATGCAAGGTGGAACATTGGTAGTCCTTTGATTCTCCCAATACCACCAGCCACTTGGGATCTTATTCCAGTAAATGCCATGAAAGCTCTATCCAAATTTAGTGGGTAAGATTTCAAAACACCTGAATAAAATTTTTAGGATGTGTCTGATGTATGTGCTATACATGTGGTCACACAATAGAATGTGGCTATAATATTTTTAGCAGCTTCTTTTAAAGGGAAGGCTCTATAATGGTATCAATCTTTGACCCCAAATATAATATCTACATGGGATCAGCTTGGAGATCTTTTCTTTGAAAGATTTGAAGAAAAAGGTGATAAATCTTCTCTATTGCAACAATTGATTACTATCAAAAGGGCATCACAAGAAGCAATGATTGATTTCAATTCAAGATTTTAAAAGACTTGGGAAAGGATTCCTATTATAGCAAGACCATTACCAGGTATGGCTATAGTAATTTATCTTAAAGCTTTAAATTTAGATATATCAATAATGATTCAGTCACTTGAAGGTCAGACTCTACTAGAAGCATATGATTATGCAGTCAGAGCTAAAAATAATTTAATAGATGATGGAAAGTTTCCCCCAAGGCCTCCCATGCCCATGTTTCTAGAGATTACCTTACCTTTGCCTTAAGAAACCCCTAATTCCATAGCCCCACCTGTGTCTATGTACACATATCCTCAACAACCTGCTAAAGAACTTGTCCCTACCCAGTCATCTGAGATGGATGATATCAAGAACATCTTAAGGACATTTTCTAATTAGTTAATTAACATAAAAAGATAGAAAAATCCTTATCCTAAACCCCAATATTAAGGCTACCAAGGAAATATATTTTCACCACAGCCAAACTAGTATCAGGGTCATCAAAGGTAAAATAACCCCTAGCCAACAAACCAATTAGTTGCAGTCCCTACACCCTCACAAACTGTTCCCCCTAATCCAAATAAGGAAATTGTTCAAGGATAGAAAAATTATATAGATGTCACCAATGCCTGATGTTTCCCTTGTAATAATGCTCATATGCCTAGAGATTGTCCCATGGGTAATTTACAACAAAAGGTAGCAGAGTAAAGAAGAATGGATGGACAATTTGCAAGTACTTCTGACAATCAAGCCTACCAATCCCCTGGTATGCAAAATTTAGTCCTAATGGCTCAGATGCAAGGGATGTCCTTACAACAAGAAGAATAAATAGCCCCTAAGCATGCTTTATTTTCATGGGTTGAAGATGAAGAGTCAATATTCTTGAATGAAGCTTCCACTTCCAAGAAGCTAGTAGTACAATCAGATTACTACACCAGATCAAAGAGAAGGATGATGGAATAGCCTGAAGTCACAAATAATGAAGTTATAGGGCCTCCTCCATTTCAAAGTCATCAAAACATAGCTACTAGACAAGAAGTGCATCAGCCAGTGTAGAATCAAGTAGTTCCTAGACAAGTTCAAGAAAAAGCAAGGTACCCTTATTTTCAAAGAACCCAAACATTAAGACCGGTGAATGTGGTACATCAGCTAAAGAGGAATCTAGCACAAGTGTCAATATGGGACATATTATCCATTCTTGAGCAAAAGATATTGTTACAAGAAGCTCTGTAGGGCCAAATAGTTCCTAAACATACTAGCACCAAAGGACTTGCTGATAAAGAAAAGCTCAAGGACATAGTTCCTCTACAGACAACATCCCTATTGAACAATGCAATAGAGGTAAGCAAATCCAAACTAGTGCCCTTTTATTTGACTCTGATAGTTGGAAAAAAAATGTTGCATAATGTGATGATAGACGTAAGGGCTAGTACTACAGTAATGCCTAAGCAAATAATAGATGCTTTAAAAATAAAGTATGAACCACTTACTAGAGGAGTCATGTAGTTAGATGGCAAATCAGTGCAAATAATAGGGAGAATTAAACAACTCCCATTGCAATTATATACTTGCCCCAATATAATTGTCAATCAAGATGTACTAGTCATAGATATACCCCCTGTATTTAGCCTATGTTTATCTAGGGATTTCACAGCCAAGATAGGAGGATATATGTCACTTGATTGGTCTCATCTCATCCTAAAAACCAAATATGGTTCAAAGATGAAAATATTATTTGAGCCATTATCTAAGAATCACATCACCAATGAACCAACCTCAAAATTAGAGGCAGCTCATGCTATGCTAAATAAAGAAGAAAAGGTCTTTGTTGAAGAGTTGGGTGATTGGACTGAACATGACCAAGAAGAGGAAAATAACCATTTATTAGCTATGATGTATAGTGATCCATATGGAAATTATGACTCTATTAGTCTGGGCACTTATGTCATTTTTGATGAAGACCATGAAATTCCAAATGTTTTAAGGGAAGAAATGCCAACTACTCAAGAATCTGAAAAAGATTCAAAAATTTGGACCTTAAATTTTGATGGGGTTAGAAGTAAAAGTGGTGTTGAGATAGGAATTTGTCTTGTTGCTCCAAATGAGGAGAAAATTTTGAGAGCTATCTGTTTCCAATTTGCCTATACTAATAATGATGCTAAATATGAATCCTTAGTACATGGGCTCATATTAGCCAAGAAAAAGGGAGTAAAGAATCTGATAGTAAAAGGAGATTTAGCATTCGTGGTGAAGTAAATTAGTGAAAAGGCAATAGCCAAAAATGTAAGGATGAGATCTTATAGACACAAAATTTTGGACTTAATAGAAAATTTTGAAGCTTTCAATATTGAAGTAGTTCCTAGAACCCAAAATTTTGAAGATGATAAGATGGCACATATTGGCTCACAATTTGATCCAACAACTAGCCTATTAGTTAACAATGAGTTAGTAAAATTTATAGTAAGGCCAACTATCCTAGACAACGATGAGAATTGGCAAGTATTTGAAAATGATTCTCAGGAACTCTCATTCTTGCAATAATTAGGGGAATTTGTTGATCAATTAAAACCAAAAATTGAAAAGTCATATGGAGACCAAGCTATATAATTAAAGAATAATAATCTTCCCAAAGGATTGATCACTTTAGAAAACCTATTTGATCCAGAAGATGTAGGTCTAGAGAAGAAAAAGTTCCAAGTAAATAAAGTAGATTATTCTGAAATAGAGGTGAGTGAAGGGAGAAAATTAAAAATTGAAAATTTTGCAACTCAAGAGGAAAGGGAACGACTAATTGACTTATGCAAAAGATATTATAGAGTCTTAGCCTGGAGCTATGAAGACCTTCATGGATATAATACAGACATCATTTAGCAGACAATAGAACTAACTAAAGGATTTAAGCTAGTCATATAGAAGTAGAGGCCAGTAAATCCAAGGATTCAATCTCTAATGTTGGATGAGTTGCAGAAACTTTTAGATACTAGAATAATTTTTCCAATCAAACACTCAACCTGGGTATCAAATATAGTACCAGTTAGGAAAAATAATGGTGACATAAGAGTCTTTGTAGATTTCAGAGACCTAAATAGAGCATCTCTAAAAGATCACTATCCCTTGCCCTCTATGAAACAAATTTTACAGACTGTGGCTAGATCAAAGAGATTTTTCTTACTAGATGGTTTCTTTGGATACAATTAGATTTGGTTGGTTGATGATGACCAATAAAAGACTACTTTTACTACCAAATGGGGAACATTTGCATATGCTAAGATGCCATTTGGCCTATCAAATGTTGGAGCCACTTTTCAAAGAGCTATGGATGTAGCATTTGGGGAACTTATAAATAAAATAATCCTAATTTATCTTGATGATCTTACTATTTTTTCCAAGAATGCTATTGATCATTTAGAATCTATTTTTAAAAAAATGTCAAGAATTTGGAATATCCCTAAATCCCAAGAAATGTATCTTTGTTATACCTCAAGGCAAATTATTGGGACATATAGTATCTAAAGGAGTTTATATAGATTCAGAGAGAGTTGTAGCCATAATGAACATACCCCTACCAGTAAATAAGAAATCAATTCAATCTTTTTTGGGGAAGATTAATTTTTTTAGTCAGTTCATATCCGACTTTGTAGGCTTAGTAAGACCAGTGACACTCTTGTTAAAAAAAGACAGTTTTCAAGTGGACTACAGAAGGAAGGCAAGCCTTTGAAGAGGTCAAGAAAACAATTTCAATTGCCCCAGTACTTAGAAACCCAAACTTTTCTAAGCCTTTTGTAATGTATGTCTATGGAGGAGAGCTCAGTATTGCTATTGTCCTAACACAAAAAGATGATAGATAAGAGGGAGAACATCCAATAGCCTTTTTTCTCAAGGACTCTTAGGGAGTACAAAACTAGATACAAATTTGTAGAGAAACAAGCATATCCTATGGTAAAATCCCTTAAGAAATTTAGGCATATAGTATCAGGAAGTAAGATTCTGATACTTGTGGCTCACCCAAGTGTTAGAGAATACATTATGGAGGGTGAAATTATTGAAAAAAGAGAAAACTAGATAACAAAGATCCTTGAATATGATGTAGAGTTCAAACCCACTAAGTTAGTCATAGGTAGGGGTTGTGCCAATACATGACTCAAGAACTTGAAAAAATGATACCTAAAGAAATAGATTCAGAAATAGAAAAGGAAATTGTATTGAGGATACAAGGGGTTGATCAGAACTACTGGGTCATAAAGAGGATCTATTTTATGAAACATGGGATTTACCTAAAATAACTCCCTCAGGATAAGACGAGATACTATAGGATGCAAGGGGTCCATTTTTTTAATTAAACAAGTTCTTTTCAGAAGAAATACTGATGGCAAACTTTTAAGATGCATAGAGAAAGATGAGGCTAAGAAAATACTATATGAAATGCATTATGGAGTCTCAAGTGGAATTTTTTTTGCAAGAACCATAGCTATAAAAATAAGTGAGGTAGATTATTTTTGGCCCATTTTATTTATAGACTATTATCAACTAGTAAAAAAGTGTCAATCTTGTCAATATTATGTGGGGATGAGAAGGAATGCAACAATGCCCCTTAGAATATAATTTTTGATGAACCCTTTGCTCAATGGGGTCTTGACTTCATTGTAATGATCAACCTAGTGTCAATTATGGGTCACAAATGGAATCTAACTACCATAGATTATTTCACCGGATGGACTAAGGCAGTGCCACTCAAAGAAGCAACAAAAAATGTGATCCTAGATTTTCTAAGGAGTATCACTACTCACTTTGGGTCTCCTCACACCATAATTTTAGATAATGCTAAAGCATTTTTAGGGTCTAAAGTATCTGACTTTGCATTAATTCATGAAATCTATCTACAAACTTCCTCTAATTATTACCCTGAGGGTAATGGTTTGGTAGAATCAGCCAACAAGAACCTGATTAGACTCATCAAGAGAATAGGGGTTGATCATCACAAGGAGTTGCATAAAGTGCTTAATATAGCACTATGGGCTGATAGAATGAAACCTTAGCAGGTGAGGAAAATGTTCCCATATGAATTGGTCTATGGCAAGCCTATTGTAATACCCCTAAGCTTGGATATTCCTACTCTCCAACTGTTAAAATAGATTGAAATTGATGAAAATGGCCCCATGTCAGTTAGACTTTCTAAAATTTTGGAAGTTCAAGAAAAAAGGGATGCAGCACATGATTCATTAATAAAGCATCAAAAAATAATTAAAGACTACTTTGATAAAAGGACTTCAAATCCCCATTTTGAAGTAGGCTCAATTGTTTTGAAATGTGATGCAAGAGCTGCCAAGCCAGGTCAACACACTAAATTTGAAGCATTGTGGACTGGCCCCTATAAAATTCATGCATGTAAATAGAAAAATTAGTTTGAGATAGAAACAATGGAATATGAACTTGAAGAGATTCTTGTGAATGGAATCTACTTGAAACATTTCAGTTAATCTATGTCTCTATTGTATAGTTAGATAGTTCCCCTTTCCTTGTTGCTTTGTTTTCCCATTTTTATTTCCTGCTCTTTCTTTTAAATAAGTGTTCTTTAAACACGTAACCATAGCTTAGAGTCTTTTTCAAAATTTTAAAAACTCTCAACACATTAAATATCTCCCAAATCCTTAAATTCCCCAAGGTACCTTGCGCAACCACTTTCATGATGGGTCTAACTCGCTGTCCCATGAAGATTTAGTAAGATTTGCTAATGGTTATCCAATTTTAATGCCATTTTGAGACTTGATGGATCATTAAATACCTCATAACAAGATTTAAAGCCTAATAGTGTCTCAAACATTCTTGTGTCTACTAGAAAATCCTTGTTACTTGCATTTTTAGTTCATAGCAAACCTGCTTAGTGAAAGTGCCTTCCCTATTGCAAAGCTCCATACTTGTTACCATAGTTCACTATTTACAAGTATAGATATAGATATGGAGGGAGCATAGTCTTCCCAACAAGGGTCTAGGATTTATGAATCCATTAACAAGTTTCTCACAAGCAAATCATATGCTTTGGCCCCTGCACAACCCTTAAAGACATATCCACGGACTAGTCTCTGAGGTTGGTTATGCAAATGACCCAGCAAAGGTGAAAGATTTTGAAAATGGAATCATGGATCCAATTTTTCAAAATCCTAGCAAGAATCTAAGAGAGGGAGTACATTAAAGGTGTATTCAAAGGGCCAAGGTTAGACAATATGAAACATTCGCAATGAGGATATGGACTTCCCAACTGGCATAATTCATTGTCCCAGGTGTACATCCGTGCCCTGACTTAGTTGAAATATGCTCCAAATTATTTCATGTGCCTCAAATACCATACAATAGGGTCCATTCATAGTGAAAATTACACCAAAGGCTATCAAAGACATGTTGGCCCTGTATCATGACAAGACAACCACATTTCCCACCATTGCCAAAATATAGAAAACATGGGCAAATGTCAATACTCAATTGAGGTTTCTAAAATCAGAATTACAATTAGGTGATGATGATACACTATGTTGAAACTGCCAACAACAAGAACACAATTTTCACAAGCTAGTCAAGATGCACTTTCCTTGATGGCTTTCATTTTTGGAATGAAATAAGATATAACTATCTATGAAGAACAAATGGCCATCCTCTTCAGATTAAAAATTGTTGACAAGGCTCAGGAGTATCAGCTTGATTTCTCTGAGTAGATTGCATATTCAATGGTTGATCAGCTCACCCATTTCAAATCTATAGGGGTTTTCAGGTATTACTTTTATCTATTTCATCTCATGTTGTATCAAAATTCTGGCATCTTTTCCCAACACATGCATCTAAATATGTATCACCCAAGCTTCAATCTACATAAGACCATTCTTGTGTCTACATGGACACATATCTTGTCTAAAACTAGTGACCCATATGAATTTTGGGAATTTTTTGTTGCCCTTGCCTTTTGTCATCTAAGCCCAGAGCCGGTTGTAAATAGATTGACTCCAAGTGTCTCAAGCCTTATGACCAATTGCACTATTCCTTATGACTACTTTTATGGATCCCATCATATTATTATTAGAGTCCATGGTTTTAGTGGAGAACTAGTGTTCTATCGAAGGATTCACCAAGGTCCAAATAATGAGGATGCACAAGTCGTGGTTGCATGGGACGAAGCAAGTGAATACCACAAAATGCTAAAGTAAATGAAATCAAACAAGAGATAATTGCATAGAAAATTTGGAGAAAAGCCAATATTCCCTGAACATGAGATGGCCATAATGATGAATAAATATAGGAGAGCTAGTAACTCCTCCATAAATGGTGGTCAAAGTACCCCAAGAATAGACTGTAACTCCTCCACAAAAGGTGGTGACAAGCTACTAAGAATAGAGAAGTAACTCCCATACCCAGAATAGCCGGTCAAAGGAGTTACGTATGACACCTATGACACATCTATGACACACATCTCCACATAAGCTATCCTATCCCATGAATGTAGGAAAACTCCATGTATGCACAAATATATGATATTCCCTAATTAAATAATAGGGGAAAATAAAAACTTATACTAACACCCCCCATAAGTGCAACTTAGGTGGGTAGTGTGGAAATATAAAATGGGTCCTGATAACTAGGCCTGATGAGGTACCCATGTACAAATGCAATCTCCCATAAGATAGAGTAAAGGAGAAAACCAATAGGAAAAAACTTCCCCCCTCAAAAAAAAAGAGAGACAAAAGAAATGAAGAGGCTAGTGGGCCCCCTGAAGATGATGCTACTGTAGATGTGGACTACACCCCAAGAAGAGTTCATAGATGAATGAACTTGCTCTCAATGAAAGGTTTGGTGAAGATGTTTGCAACCTACTCTAAAGACTACAAAAATATCAAGTCAATGACCTAACTATGAATAAGCTTCCGAATGAAATGCATGTGAATCTCTATGTTCTTGGTCCACTAGTGCTAAACCAAATTCTTGAAAATTTGAATGGTACTCTAGTTGTCATAATAAATGATGGTGGACTGCCTGATAGGAATTCCAAACTTAAAAAGTATCCCCTAAAGCCAAATAGCCTCAGTAGCTACATTAATAGCTCCCTTATAGTATGCCTCTGTAGATGATATATCAATAACATTTTGCTTCTTGCTAGACCAACTGATAGGACTAGAACCTAGAGAGAAAATGTAACCAAAAGTGGACTTGCGAGTCTATGAATTGCCAGCACAGTCTGAATCTGTATATCTAACCAAGTCAACCTCTATGCCAAATCTATAATGAATCTCGTATCTATGTGAACCCTGTATGTAATGCAAGATCCTCTTAGCTGCTTTCTAATGCAGCTCATGAGGTTCTTGCATAAATTTGGAGACAAGTCCCACTGTATATGATATGTTAGGCTTGGTGTGAGTCAAGTAGATGAGACTACCAACAAGTTGTCGATATCGAGTGGCATCAACTAATGGTGAAAAACAATCAGCCTCAATCTTGACTCTTGATATAAAGGGAGTCAAAGATGGCTTGAAATTAGCCATGTGAAAATGAGACAATAATTCAAGAGCATACATAGGTTGTGCAAGAGAAATCCCTAAATCTGACTGTGAGATCTTGATGCCAAGGAATTAGTGCAACAAACCCAAATCTGAATTGGAGAGATGTCTTCACCACTACAATAGCCGATGAAGAACTCTCGGTGATCAAAAGGTTATCAACATATAAAACCAAAATTAGGAGTGAATCATCCTATCGTAAGAAGTAGACATTTGGGTCAGAATGGCACCTAGTGAAACCCACTGTGAGAAAGAAGGAATCCATCTTGGCATACCAAGCTTGAGGGGTCTATTTGAGGCCATAGATAGATTTCCTAAGTCTGCATACTAAGGAAGAATCTTGAACAAATCTTGGCAGCTACTCCATGTAGATCTCCTCCTCTAGGTCTCCATGAAGAAAGGCACTCTTCACATCCATATGCTACACATCCCAACCATGTTCTATGACAATAGCCAAGGTGAGTCAGATAGAAGTCCTCTTTGCAATGGGTGCAAAGGTCTCTAAGTAGTCAATGCCTACCACCTGTGAGAAACCCTTGGTGACCAGTCACACCTTGTACTTATCAACCAACCCATCTGCTACAAACTTGGTCTGATATATCCACCTACATCAAACCATCTTCCTTCCCTTAGGAAGTGAAGTCAAGTCCCAAGTGTGATTTTTGATTAAGGAAGAATATTCTTCCTCCATAGCACTATCCAACTCAGGTACTCCCAATGCCTATCAAAAATTCTATGGATCTAAAACTGAAGTAAAGAAGGCATGTGGATCTCTCTGATAGTCCCCCTAGTGCATCTGTCATCTACAGGATCTCCTACCCAAGTGCCAATACTCTCAAGTGTCTGTTTGGCCCAAAGTGGCCTGAAAGTGGGCGAGTCAAGTGCTAACTCCTCATCCTCTGATTGACTAAAGGTGGATGACTTTGCATCACTATCTTCACTATCTAAACTCAGAGAAGAAGAAGAAGATGTTTCTAGCTCAAGAACCTACTGTGGCTGATCTAAATTTGAGGAATCATCATGATGAAGTAGATCCGATGAGAGAGAAGAAGTGCCAACTGTCGAGTCTCTAGGATTCTCCTAAAAGTGGACACTTCTATCAATGAACAACTCATGAGTGGTCAAATCTAGAAGGCAATACCCCTTAATACCATCTAAGTATCATATAGAGATGCAAGGCTTGGACTGACGTTCCATAGCTTTGCATTTCTTCTTCGATATGTGGGACATGGCTAGGGATCTAAAAACCCTAAAGTGTTCAACATCAGGTTTCCTTTTATGCCAAGCTTTAAATGGTGTTATCCCTTTCAAAGCTTTGTGAGGAACCCTATTTTGAATGTAGCAAGCATAATTGATGGCTTCGGCCTAGTACTGTGGTGCTAAGGATTTGGAGTGAATCACACAGCTACCCATCTCTTTTAAGAACCTATTTTTGTGTTCTGTAACCCCATTCTATGAAGGACTATAAGTGACTGTGCATTACAAATCAATCCCCTTTGTGGTGTAAAATTACTCAAACCTGTAGCTGACATACTCCACTCCATTATCAGTTTGAAGAACCTTGATGAATTTCTCACTCTATTTCTCAATAAGAGCCTTGAAGTCTAGAAAATTTTCAAACACTTTAGACTTTTGTTTGATAAAATATATCCAAGTGTACCTATAGAAATCATCAATGAAAGTGAGGATGTACTTGGCCCATGTGAAAGATGGTTTGGGAAAGGGTCCTGATACATCACTATGGACTAACTCTAAAGGTTGTGAAGCCCTCCAAGCTTTGCCTTTGTCAAATTTTGCTTCAGGATGCTTCCCAAGAGAACACCCCTCACAAAGTCCTTTTGAGAATTGGACACAAGGCAAGCCAATGACCATGTCATGTTTGCAAAGTTGCTCAAGGTAGCGGTAGTTAAGGTGGCCAAACCGCTCATGCCATAATTTGCTAACTCCATCTGAATGAGTCAGCAATGTTGTCAGAGAAGAATTAGGTGAAAAATGTAAGGTGTATAACCTTGCTTGGTGATCTACCCTACCCACTACCACTATAGTATCACTATGTAACTCCCTGATAACCACTGAATCTAGTGAAAACTCAACTCTCATGCCCTGACCAATGTGAGTGATTTGGTACACTGATAGGAGATTGGCTGAAAGAGAAGGAACACATAGAATATTATTGAATGTTCATCCTTCCATTTCAATTGACCCTCTCTTTGCAATGAAAACTGATGTGTCATAACCCAAACTAATTGAAGTCATGCTACAAGGCTCTAAAGATGAAAAATTAACTAGTGAAGAGCCCATGTGGTGAGAAGCACCCGAGTCAATGACCCATGAAGATGTAGAAGCTATTGTAGCTACAAGGGCCTTGCCCTTTTCTTTCTCCTTACCCTTACCTTTTTCCTTAGTAGAATCTTGGGTAGATGAATTCTGCTTGATGGACTCAGGAACACCTATGTTGTGCTTCTTTAGAAGATGAGTTAGGTGATCTATTTGTTTCTTCATGCATTTGTGTTCATCATGCCCTGTCTTCTTACAATAGGCACATTTAACCTTTTCCTTTTTAGGTTTAGCATTGGAGGAGGAAGACTCAGTGTTGTTTTTGGCAAGATTGTTGTTTTCTTTCTTCTTCTCCTAGTCCTTATTTTTTTTCTTCTTCTCCTTTGTTGAAGTCTTATCCTTACCATTTATAGCTATCAAAGCTTGGGGCTGAGTATACTTCAATGTGGCCATTTGAATTAGCTTATCTTGCTCCCTAGTCAAGTCAGCAATGAATGAATCCAAAGAAGGCATTTTCCATGTAGTGCCAAGGGCACTTTTTGTGGCATGGAAAGTGGAGACAAAGACTTAATAGCTTGGACCTAACTTTGCGAGAATAGAAAGGATGAGTTGATCATCTTTCTTCTCTATCCCACATTCTTTCAATTGCAATCTAAGGGCCTTAAACTTAGTGAAGAAGTCCTGTAGGGTGTCAAAGTTGCTAGGATTTAGACTTATGAGTTCATTTTTGAGCTCATGACCTCTCATCTCATCAAGCTTCCCAAATAAGACTTCTAAGGTGTCCCATATGTGTTTGGGAGTTTCGGCAGTTTCTAAATGGAAGAGAAGTTCTGGAGACACAGACAAGCACAGTAATTCATAAGCTTCATCACTACAATTGTACCACTTGACCTTTTCAGCATTAGTGTTGGGTTCTACTTCAGTACCCATGGTGATCTTATACAACCCTTTGCTTCTAAGAATGATTGATTTTTTACCTTCCATTCATGATAGTTGAAGGGTGTTAGGGGTTAAAGTTGAAAATAATCCATTTTAAGCTGAATTTAGGTGAAGTTGTGTTGATTGAAAGTTTGTGAAAGTATGCAAAAAGGAGAAAGATAACAAAAGCAAACAAAGTGCTGAAAGACAATCACACCCACCCAAAATGTTGAACCCCCCCACCCAAATATGCAAGTGCACACTCAAAATATGTTGGACTCAGCTAAAAATGCATCTTAGAGCAATTTGTGCAAGTCAATTTAATAACCCAAGCAAATAGGATGTCAGACCCAGCCAAAAATGCATCTCAAGAGACCCAAATTTTGGCACTTTATAAAGTAGTGCATTTTTGACAATTTCCACCAGCAAGAAATACTAAGTAGACTTGATCTTAATGGTATTACAGATCCTCAAAAAGAGCATATGCTGAAAATAATACTTAAGGCCAATCCCTAGTAAAATAAATAACACCACTACAAATTACACCAAAAAACATCCACTTTCAAAAAATAATCACCTTGATCCGAGGTTTTATGCAAAAGTTATGCCTCTTTGAAGTTCCCAAAATGAGGACTGCACAGTGTCCCAATTGAGAATCTACAATTTCTAAAAAATATCTACAGTAAAATCAAAAAATGACTACACTAGTGCATAGAGCACAAAAAAATAGCCAAGATCAAAAAAAAATTCATGAGAAATGGAGTCTGTATGAGCAAGAATAAAGCATTTGAAAACTGCATTCAAATCTACAACTGTCAACAAAGAGGGGGTTTGTTGTATCTTTTTGAGTTAATTTCTACAAAATATATAGCCTACATGCAAAAAACTAAAAACAACTTAGATGGTTTTTTTGGGTTGCCAACAAAACCCAGAAGGCATTTTTCTTGTTGATGTACAGAAGATGCAGATCTAGTGTAAAACAGACACCTTTAGCTAGAAAAAATGACCCTAACAACCAAAAAATGGTGTGCAAAGGTAGAATTATCTACTAAGAGATTACAAAGGCATGTGACAACCCAAAATTCTAATTAAAACACAAAATATGCAAGCCAATTGATAGAAACAAGATTATTGGATCTTCATAAATCCTTTCTGATTCTCCAGATAGTTCAAAAAATGTAAGAGAAGAGCATATGGGATTTTCCAAGATCTATACAAAGAATCTAACCTTATAAAACCTGGCAACAACTTTAATACCATGAGACTTTCAACATTGTGTTGAGAGGATCATGATCATAGGCCTGCATGTATATGGAGAGACCAAACAAGCCATGGAAGGAACAATAGCATGGAGAACTAGCAATATCTCCCAAAAAATTTCAAATTTCACAAAAAAATGCCTTAACAAAGCTCTAAATTTCAATGAAAGCAATAGCAAAATAGACAACTAGTTATCGGGGTGGCTTTGATACGATATCAGAGGATTTGCCAAGGTCTGAATAACGAGGATGCACGAGTCGTGGTTGCACAGGACGAAGCAAGTGAATACCAAAAAATGCTAAAGTAAATGAAGTCAAACAAGAGACAATTGCATAGAAAATTTGGAGAAAAGCCAATATTCCATTAACATGAGATGGCCATAATGAAGAATACATATAGGAGAGATAGTAAGTAACTCCTCCACAAATGGTGGTTAAAGAACCCCAAGAATATACTGTAACTCCTCCACAAAAGGTGGTGACAAGGTGCTAAGAATAGAGAAGTAACTCCCATACCCAGAATAGCTGGTCAAAGGAGTTACTTATGACATTCTTATGACACCTATGACACATCTTTGACACACATCTCCACATAAGCTAGCCTATCCCATGAATGTAGGAAAACTCCATGTATGCACAAATATATAATATTTCCTAATTAAAAAATAGGGAAAAATAAAAACCTACACTAACATGTTGCTTCCTAAGATTTTGACCCTTAGGTTAGCATTCTTAGAGGTCACTAGGCAAGTGTCTATGGTGGATAATGAATATGGCACTGGGAAGAAAAAGAAAAAATGTATGATGTTCCATGGGTGACAAACAACATGGCCCTAGAGGTCAGAGATGCTGAGATCATGTTGGTGAGAAAGCTAGCCTTCCTGGGTTTTTCTCTAATTGAAGATAAATGGGGATATGACCCAAATGGTTTCATAACTTCATGGGTTAAGAATAATATGGTTTCTTCTAAATTATGCATGACGGCCATCCCTTTTGGGAAAATAGAAAAAATCCTAGGGAATATATTCCTAATTTTTACGTAGAATTGACGGATTTGCCCCTTCAAGATGACAAGCCGTGGGAAACTTTTTCTATTAAGCAAAGGGATTTTGATCCTAAAATCAAAATGACTTCTAGTTTTTGAACAGCATTAAAGAACAAAGATTGGAACATTGAGAAAATAGAAGCCTATTGGAAATATAGGCAAGAGATTTGTGAGACAACTCACTCTTTTGGAAATGTGGATTTAGATGAGAAATGGGAGGAACTATGGGATGAATTTCATCTATTTCCTATCTCTAGCCCTAATACAAGCAATTTGTAGACACAAGGTGGAGAGTTAGAAGCCAAAGCAGAATCTAGTCAAAAATTACAGACCCCAAGGCAAACCTCGGCTACAGTCATTGTAATTGTTTGGCCCCAATCTCGTAGTACCATTGAAAAACAAAACAGTGTGGTATCTTCACCACCAAAAGCTTCTCCATCAGGGTCAGCCCTTGGGGTTCCTAGTTTTATACAATCACCACTAGCAATAGTGGTAAATATTGAAGAGAAGGGAGCACAGCCAGAAGAAGAAACACCAAGGAAACATAAGAGGATGAGGTTTCAACTTGATTTAGAGGAGAGGGCAGAACCCTCACAACACCATTCATAGAGTACCTTAGTTTCTCATCAGGTAAGTGTTGTTTCTCCTTCTTCTTCTCAATCTCTCTCTTCTCCTATAGGGGTGACAATTTTGTTGAGCCAAATAATATCCCCTACCACCTCTGTTGTGCCCATTTTTCATTTTTCCCCATCTATCCATACTCAAGCCATATCATTCCTCATTTTTCCCCCTCTATCCCAAAGAAAGTACCTCCTCAGATTGCCCCTAGCCAACATTTGTCTATTCCATATGGCTTGCCACAAGGTTATCCATTTGCAGGTGGGCACATTGCCTCTCCTTATACATTCCAAACTCAAGCAGATGCTACTAAGAAGGCAAGGGAAGCCCGAATGGAGAAAAAGAGGATCAAAGATAATAAAGCCCTGGCTACACCACATATGAGGTCATAATTTGACCCAATTCAGTAATAACTAATGGTGACCCATTTGTCACCTAATGTAGTCAAGCCGAATGAGTAGATGCAGCTCAAAGATTATACAATGAATGTAGTGGCTATAGACATATCCCTTTTTAGACCACAAGATAGAGTTGAGCTGTTAAATGAATCCCCTTCTATAGTAGCTAATTATTATTTGAAAATATCAAATAAGCTACATAAGATGGAGGCTAGTCTATCCCAAGAGAAGGCAAACTATAGTAGTTTGACTTTAGAAATCAATACCAAGAATAACGAAATAGAGAGTCTCAACATACAGTTGCAAGATATTATTTCTTTTTAGACTCACTAGGCTATTCAGGCCCAAAATGATTCTTTGAAAGTAGGGCTAATGTAGGTGAAAGATGCAGTGATAGCCTTAAGGTGGGAAAAGGCAACATTATAAGAAAAATATGAGGAAAGCTTGTTATAGGTCACTCAACTTCAACATAATCTACCAAATGAGTAGAACAATACTACTACTAGATAGGCCCAACTTCAAGCTGAGCGACAAATGATAGAACAATTGACACTTGAGTTGGCTAATAGGCCAAAGAATGCAGGGGTTTTGAATCTGGCTAAGGATCTTTATGTATCAATATGGAAAAGAATCTTTGAGGAGATTACTCAGCTCAGACCCTCTTTAAAATTTTTGCTAAATGCATAGACATTATGCAAAAAGGTGGAGAATTCAGTTGAAGACACTCTATCTATTGTCTCTTTGAGAGTGTTTAACTCTCAAATGCTGCTGTAAAAGCTATATGATGTAACTGATGAAACATTATCAGTGGTAGGGATTAGTGACAAAATGATTGCTTCCAAAAGAGTGAATGAAGTTCTAAATTGCAACTCCATAGAAATAATTCTCAAAGAGCTTCTAGATGTGGTGAAAGAAGGAATCAAAGATATGAAACAACACATTGAAGATTTGGTGCAATTGGGTCTTCTTTCCCCTTTTCTTGATAGCAACACTATGTTGATGATTGATGAGATTAAACCTTTGTTGTTAGCCAGGCAAAATGATCAGGCAGTCTTTCAGGGTTTAAGAGATGATTCATCAGTGCCTAAAGTAGAATCTATTTTAATTCCCATTTCCCAGCTTGAATTTAAATTGAAGGCTATAGTTCATATTTTGCAAAAAAATTCACACAAGGATATCATCAGTCTTGATTTAGCCTTCCACGAATTGCAAAATAAGCAAGGATTATCTAATGATGAGTGGTTTGCTTATCAGACAACCTTACTAAAGTTGTGATTTTTGTCACATTTGATCATGCAGAAGACTGTGGATTATTCTTTTTGAGTAGGCTCAAAAGTCCTCGGGGTCACCAAGAACTATAGAGTAAAAAACTATACATTTTTCATTTTCTAATTTTCAGTTGTGCACTCCAAGTTTTGTCCCTACACATTTCAGTTTCAAGGCAGTGAAGTTTTTGACACAGAGCATGGGTATGAGTTTATTTTGCCTAAATTTTGTCTAAGTATCAAAGTCACATGGAAACTACCAAGTGTTAGCAACTGAGAAACATTTTATAATTTATGTAAGTTGCTTGGAATGTACGTGTCCTGTGGTAACTTAGCAGAGCGTGACAAGTGTTGGCATCCACGTTTCAAATTTATTTTGAGCTTCAAAAGCTTCTTTTTATAAGCTTTTCTCAAGATCAAGTGGAAGGTGCCAAGTGGCAACTACGAAAGGTTTCAATATGTTTTTCTAAAAGAAACAGAAGATGCCACATATCCATAGCTGAAGAAAGTGAAAGCCACCACGTGTCAACATCCAAAATATCTTCACTTTATTTCATCAATAAGTAAAGACTATGGTGGGACCCAGGTTTTTGTTTCTAAAGTCAGTGAAAGCTGCCAAGTGTCACCATCTGTATGAATCTAAAAATGAGTCCTGAATGTTTCTACAGTCTAGCTAAAGATCAACAGAAGCTACCACGTGTCCCTAGCTAAAGAAAATGGAAGCTGCCACATGTCATTTGTTAAAAATATGTAGAAAGTGACACCTATCCCCATTCCCCTTTTGAAGCTGCTCAAGCAAGAAGTGTTGTGGGTCCCATTTTGTGTAAATTGTTAAAATTTAAAGAAGCATACTGTGATAGATGTCAAAGACAGAAAACTCCTAAGCAAAGACACAATAAAGAGTATAATTTATGAGAAAAGTGTCGTGTGTCTTCGGTAAGTACCTTTGAGGCTGCCAAGTGTCATTTTCTAGTGCCTTTTGAATAATGAGAAAGTTTTCAAGTAGAGCAAGTGAAACATGCCAAGTGTCCTGGCCCATTTCATAATGGGAAGCATCTTGTGTATCTATTTTAGCCAATGAACTGCAGGGAGATGGAATGTTTCAAATCCAAGAAATATCTTTTGTTAGACACTTCTAGTTCAGCTAGAATTTAGTTAAACCATTGGATTGGGAATGTGTTGGTAATTTAGAGATAGTCTGAGGAAATAAATATGGGTGCAAAGATCACTAAGATCATCAGAAGATAGAGAGAATTTTTTGTGAGAGATTGTTATCAAGATGTTTTAGAATTTCTTGCTATAGCCAGTAATGTCGTTTGCCTTTGTTCTGTTTTCTTTAATTAGAAAGTTTGTATAACTGTGCATGTTTTTGTGCCTTTTATGTGACTAGAAAATAAATAATAAGACTATGTTATGTGCCTTTATTGATATTTTTTGTGTTATTGCAAAATTGTCTAAGTTGTGAGCCTTTGATATGATCTATTCTCATCTTTTACATTGATCATGCCTTGTTTGCTCTTTAATGTAATTGAATCTTAAAAATAGCTTCACTGAGATTAGAATTAAGGGTCAAATTAAATTTAGGCACATCGCCATAGATTTTCTTTCATTGCATTTGTGTTTATATTTAATTTCTCTCCCTTTTCTCATTACACATTTGAGATAAAGAAGAGCCAACTTCTTTAAAAAATGGAGGTCGTTTCTGGTTGCAAGTCCTACATTCCTGAAACTTACCATTATTGGTGTTGGAAACAATGAAATTTTAAGCATCAACCGTAAGAATGAAGCAAATGGTATGAGAGCTTTAAGAAGGGTAAGAGGCCATTGAAAATATCATAAAATCATGTTGAATATGTTTATAGGGTATAATAGTATTTTTTTGCTGGTCATGAGTAAGTAAGCTAATTTGTTTCAAGGCTATTAGGCCTATTTTGTGTAGGTGATTTATTAGAAAGGTTTTGATTGTAAATCAATTATAAGAACAAGGTAAAGGCTATGTGAGGATGATATTCATGTTGATACATGGATTTATGTTTATCTAAGAATATCATACTATGAAAGAAGAATGGCCTTAAGGTCACAATCATGTGTATGAGGGGTGTTTGAGTAAAGAAGAGAAGGAGTTGTTGTATGCCTATGTAAGAGGCATATTTGAGTTTGTATAAACTAAAAAATACCATCATCAGTTGTGTGAGGGAAATAAAACAATATGGAGTTTTGGATTATTTATTAAGTGGGTTCTTGATCAGAAAAGGGAATTGTTGCCTCCTATCAAATTGGTGCTTGTTGAATTTGAGGGGTTGGTGTTCCTTATGCAGTGGGTGATTCACTAAAGCCTTGTGTTTGTGATCTCTTATAGGATTGTTATCCATTTTTTATAGAATTTAGAATAGGTTTTATCCCCCATGAGGTTTTTCCACATTATTCATGAGTTATGCACTTTGATCTTTTATTATTTTCTTTGTTTATTATAATGAATAGTTTATATACTTCCTAAATGCTTATGTTGAATGGTTACATGTTTGAATAATTGTAAATGAATTTGATTTGATTGCATCACTAATTCAAAATCCCCTCTCTATGATTATGCTTATAATAATTAGTATCAAAGTATGTCCTTTGATGAAAGCCTGACAACTTGAAGGTGGTCTTAAGAAGTATAAGATGGCTAATTAGTTGAAGAAAAAGAATCAAGAGTTGAAGGATGTGATCAAGGAACTTGAAGAGCAGGTGTGTACTTTGAATAAATATGCCAAAGAGGATGAGAATTTTATCAAATATCTCAAGGTTTAGTAAGGAGATGCCAAAGTAAGTTTGAGTTCAAAGGAGATTGAATGTGGTTAGGTCAAGACTATGCTTAGTTTATTGAAGAATGACCATGATTAGTTAGTTGTTAATATGAGCCAACTAGAAAAGGAGAACGAGAAATTAGATCAAGTTAAGAAGTGTGATAGCATCATGGGCAACATGAAGAAGTCAATAATATAGCCTAATGCATCAAGGCACGCATCTTCCTTTCATGGCCATGTTTATGTGTGTCATATTTTTAGTCATAAGGCTAGTGATTATATGAGAAGAAGTCAACCCAAAGGAGATCTCAATCAAAAGGTATGATTACAGTTATTTTCTATTGTTGTCATAAGAGTGGTGATATTCAAATAT
Source organism: Torreya grandis (assembly GCA_037957365.1). Lineage (NCBI taxonomy): Eukaryota > Viridiplantae > Streptophyta > Pinopsida > Cupressales > Taxaceae > Torreya > Torreya grandis. The sequence continues at coordinate 161,078 of JARHVA010001532.1, read as the reverse complement.
TATTCCCAAATGGATTTGATAGATCCTCAAGGTATCTGAAAGGACATGGATATTTAATGTGTATAAGAAACATCACACATGGGTGTGGAGATCAAAGTTAGAAAAGGTAGTCCAAGATGAATCCAAAAGTGAAGAATGTTCACTTGTTGAGGTAGAGGAAGACTCAAACAAGAAGGTATGTATAAAATCTTTATTATCAAGAATTGTATAAAAATCAATGGATACTAATCCTCACATCCATATTGATCAAAAGGTATCACCTGTTATAGTTGAGTATGAGCCTTGTCAAAATCACCTATTACCAGTTTCTAGTGATATTGATGTTCAAGGTAATTTGGTTGAATCAAATGAAGAAAGGAGTAGCTTTGTTGACTCTAATATGCTTAAGATGGCTAACAAGCATAAGAGTTATTAGAAGGAAGATAATTAGTCAACCAAGTGCATGAGTCTCAAGGAGGTAAGAGAGGATATTTGGGCATCTTCTAGCTTATCTTTTTTCTAGGACCTTATGGAGTAAGGATGTCTCTCTCTAGGCTTCATGGAGACATTATTTCAATCTATGGAACCATGTGAAGGTAGTGGTAATGACATGAAGGATGGTAATTGGATTGTTAGATCAAGGTAGTTGACTATCTCAATCAAGTGTGAGCTACTAAATTACCTTATGTATCAGTTTATGGCTGATGCAAGGTGAGTCTAAAGTTGTAAGTCTCTCTTCTAGACCTAGTCCTAGATTTTGATAGGCCTATTAAGGCTTGTTTGTAGTTGTGGAGGCATGATGACTATTGTGGTTGTATGGAGGGATTATATATGTTTTTATAAGAGTGTTTTTTAGGATGAAGTCTTGGTTAGGTGCTCTAGTGCCTAAATAAGTGTTCTTCATCTTTTTAGAGCATTGTTTTGTGTGAAGTGAAGATTGGTCTTAGAGACTAATGTATTTAAAAGTAAGAGATTGTGTTGATCATGAGATATAAGGTATTTATTAGATATCCTAAGAGTGGTTTGAGATTCTATTATTTTTGTTATTCCTTTGTATGTTCTCATTCCTACTAGGATAGCCTGCTCTATAGAAGGTTTCTTGAATTGAAAGGATGGTGTTATGCCCTAAAAATCATAAAGGAGAATTTGTTTTGGATGATGGGTTTATGTGTGAAGGGTTGATGACCTTTAAATAAGGTCATGTGGGCCTTAGAATATTAGATCTTGTAATAAATACAGTTGGTCATCTTTTAGTATTCTATGCAAGGGGGAAGGTGTCTTCAATCCTGGTAAGTAAAGTTTATGTGAAGTTGTGCTTATTCTTGTTTGCTATTAGTTGGTTTTTGGATTCATTTGGTATGATCTAGAAGAAGATGGATTATTGAGTTAGGGGATATAACTTAGGTTTCTTGAGCATAGTATGATTACAACTTGTAGTTTATGTGTTTTGAGATCATCTTCATGTGTTTGGATATTGGATCATGAGAATGATCAGTTTTTGTCAAGGACAAATGGTCTAAGGTTTAAACATGATAAGGGGATCATATGAGATGATTAAATAGATTCAAGTAGGTTTGAGTGTGGATTGATTCAAAAATGCATATCAGTTCTATGGATCAAGTGGGCTAGTTGGAGAGAGACCCTTTGTCAAAACTATCAAAGGGGGAGAAAGATTAGAATGATAAAAAAAGATCAATTTAATAATCATTCTAAGAGTTATTTTCCATCAAAGACAAAGGGGGATATTTTTGGACATAGTATCTTGGTGTCCATGATTGTCATTTATGTCAAGGTGGTCATGGTGTATAGTGAATTAATGAAAAAGTGGATAATTTTATTGCTTAGAGTGTGTTTGTCTTGTGTGTAGGTCTTTGGGTTGATAGAGAATGATGTGAATGTGTTCTAGTCATTTGGTGAAGTATTAGTGTCCTTTGAAGATAAAAAAAATTCCTTTCTAGTTGAGAAGCATCTAGACCATCACATGACATCATTAAATTATGGACAAGTCATTTTGTTTGAGCATTTATTGCTTTTACTTGCATAGGTCAATCTTGGTCAACAAAATGATGGAGGTGTTGTTGAATGTCCAAATTTAGTCTCCTAAAAGTTTGGTGTCATGAGGAGTTGTCTAGTTCAATTTATAGGGATCCAAAGTTGCTCTTATTGCTTATGACATGATAAAGGATGTCACTTTTAACCTTCAAGAAATAATTGTTTGGAATTTCAAAAATATGACCATTGGTGTTCAAATTCAAATGTTTGTGTAATGACTATTTTGAAAACAATGGCTTGTAGAAGCCATGAATGAAGTCAAATCAAGATGGGGTAAGAATAAAAGTTGAAGAGGACTCAGTGTAAAAGATACCCAAAGTGAATAGAAGGTTTGAAAATTTGTACATATGCATTTATTATACATCAAAGTCAAAGATTATTGTCTATGTTTGAAATGGGGAACCTAGGTAGACTAAGATGGTTTGATAACTTGTCTAATGTGCTCAAAATGGTGATATAATAATTGGATCATGTTTATAGCTTAGTATATTATTGCTCCATGACTTAAAATTGATCTAGAAATACTCTTTTGAGCAAGAAAATATTCATAGAAGTAAACTATTCTTGAAGAATATTATCTTTGGGAGATAAAGGTTTCTATGTGAGTTGTTAATGACTTTGGTCACTCAAGGTGTTTCATATAAGAGTTTGGAGATGATATCAAGGTCATGATACACTTATAGGTGCTTTGTGTAGGGTCAATTGGGTCCTTGATGTATTAAACAATATCAAGTAATGAAGTATAGTGTATTAAGTGTTTGATGTTTACAAACCCTAATGTGGTTGTTATTGATGTTGATGGCCTTGTAATTAATTATGATGATTAGTGATCACTAGGTGAGGTTTTTTCAAAATTTTCTTCATTTTTATACATGCTCATGATGCATTTTTGTGTACTTAGATGGTTCCTTAGAAGATAAAGATAGAGCATGGGTATGAAGAGTTGTTGATTGGTATTAAAGACCAATGCTAGTGTATGTAGTGTTATTTTTAATATGTTCTAAGGTCTTATATTGATCTAAGAAGTTATCGTGAATTTATCCAAGTGATCTAAAAATTTCAAGTAGGTCTAAGTGTATAAAATAGGGTATTGAATGTATATGCACCAAGTTGGTCTTTGAGTGATCTTTGAAGCATGTCATGAAGAGTTTGGTGTTCATTGAGCTTGGAAATGACCTTTAGGCCATAGTGGATCGCTTAAAATATGTATGGTATCTATTGGAGTCTCATGAAGGAGACACAAGTTTGATCATAGGTCTGTCATAGTGCATGAGGTCTCTCAAACCTAGTGTAAGACTATGTGTTAGTTGAGAGGTTGCTTTGTGGTACTTGGAAGTTTGATGGTTTAAGGAACTTTGTTGAGAAAGATGATTGAAGGAATAATGAGTTTTTATAAGTTTTTTATTGTTTATTCATATTGATAGAATGTGAAATTAGTTTTTATTTATGTGAATGAACAAATAGAATTTTGCATTAGGTCTCCATGAGACCTAATGGAGAGATAAGGTCTAATGGTGCCTTGATAGTGTATGCGAGTGATCTGAGGACTATTAAGCATGATAAGGGATATTATAGGATTTATTAAATGTATTTGATAGGAATGAGTTATTGACAAAGGATTTATGGACCATCTTGATTCATTAGTTTTTCATTAAGTAAATAGGGGTAATTAGAATTAAGTTTCCATGAGACTTAATGAAGTCATGTGGGCTAATAGAGTCTTCAAGAGATGAGTGAGTGGTTTAAAGGTTCTAAATCATGAATAAGGTGTGGTGGACATATTGATTCATTATTTAAAAGGTGTTATTTTGTTTATTCAGAGATATTGCATTGTAAAGGGTCTACATGTAATGTGTGGCCTAATGGAGGGCTAATTGTTTAGGTCTAACTTAAGCCTAGTGTGTTAGTTTGAACCATTTGAAGCATGGATGACCTAATGAGTTGATGTTTATTGTATGAAACATATCCTAATTTATCTTCTTTAATGTTCCAATAGTGTTTAAGGTGTGTTGGTTGATAGAGGTAGTATGAGGGCTAATGTCATGTATAAAGAGAAAGCTAATATGACCTATTTGGGTGAGTTAGATGAAGTGAGAATGAAAAAAATGGTATGAGAGTTTTCAGATGGGTAAAAGGATATATAAAATATTATAAAATCATTTTGAATATGTGGAAAGGAACAGTGTTTATTGTAGGTCATGAGCAGGTAAGCTAACTTGTTTCAAGGCTATTACACCTATTTTTCTTAGGTGACCTAGTGTAAAGGTTTTGATTGGAAATTAATTATAAGAACAGGGTATAGGTTGTGTGAGGATGATATTCATGTTGATGAATAATTTATATTCATCTAAGAATATCATAGAGTGAATAAGCAATGACTTCAAGTTCATGAACATCTGCATGAGGGGTGTTTGAATAAAGAAGAGAAAGAGTTGTTTTATGCCTTTATAAGAGGAAAATTTGAGTTTGTATGAAATATAAAAGACCATCATTAGTTGTGTGATAGAAACAAAGAAACTTGGAGTTTCATATTTTTGATTGAGTGGGTGATTGATTAGTAAAGGGGGTTATAGCCTCCTAGCAAGTCGGTGCTTGTTAAAGCCAAGTGGGTACTTGGTGAATTTGAGTGGTTGGTGCTCCTTGTGGGGTGGGTGCTTCACTAAATTATCTTGTTTATGATATCTTATAGGAATTTAGTCCATTTTTTTAGGCTTGATAGTATTTTTTATCCCCCATGAGGGTTTCCCACATAATTCATGTGCTATGTGCTTTGATCTTGCATTGTTTTCTTTGTTCATTATAATGAATGGTTTATATTCTTCATGAATGCTTATGTTGAATGCTTAGGAGTTTGAATAATTATAATTGAAGTTGATTTGTTTGCATCATTTATTCACCCCACCTCTAAGTGATTGTGATTCCAAAAAAGGTATATCAATGGTCTAAGGTTTAATATACAAGATGAAATCCATATTTTATCCCCAAGATTAGTTGAGGAAGAATATCAGTTTCCACTCAAAGTAGAGGAAAAACTATCTAGAAATCAAACATAACATTATATGGGAAAAGCTAGAACTTTAAAAGGTAGAGGATAACATGGTGGTAGAATCCAATTATAAGTCCATAATGAAGAAGCAAGAAGCTTTCAAGATCAAAGTTAAACTATAAGATGAGGCCACTCATTTAGAGGCATAAGACCATGCACAAGTGGTAGAGGAAGATATTTTTTGGAAAGTCCTAGTGTAATAAATATGCAAGCCACAGATCATATGAATACCTAGAGAATCCATAAATAAGTCTTACTAGAACTAAAGGTAGCAATTAATGTGTTCAAGATGAGGAAAAGAGTGTGGGATAACCTTTTCATGAGGATACACATGAATTATGAGAGCCTTTGATTATGAGTAGGGTATTTATCAAGCCCAATAAGGATATTAAGGAACAATCACTAAGGAAAACATTGTTTAGAACAACTTACAATTTCAAAGGTAAGTGATGCAAGGTAATTATAGATAGTGGTAATGCAGATAATCTAGTATTTTAAAAAATGGTTGATAAGTTAGGATTGAAAAATTTAAAATGCCCCACTCTTTATAAGGTGTAATGGATACAAAATGGACACCAATACTTGGTAAATAAACAATGCAAGGTGGAATTTAAAATAGTAAGTGATAAGTATGAGGTGTTATGTGATATCTTGCCTATGGATATTTACCTTGTCCTATTGCTTAGACCTTGGAAATTTGATAGGGGAGCCATACATGATGTAATAATCAATACATATAATTTTGAGAAAGATAGTAAGAATCATGCACTAATACCATTAAGAGATGATAATGTATTAGTTTAATACAATACTAAGGCATGACTAGTAAGTGGAAAAGAATTCTTGAAGTTAATTAAAGAAGAAGTAGGTTGTGCACTAGTTTCCAAGCCTAAGAATGTTATGATAACCACTAAATTTACTGATCTACCCTTAGAGATTCAAAATTTTCTGTTGATATAGTAGTGGATGAGTTAATGATTTTATACCTATGAGAAGCATATGCCACCATATAGACTTGATTGTTGGAGCCAATATAACAAACAAATAAGCTTATAGGATGACATCAAAAGAGAATGAAGAAATAAAAATGTGAGTGTAGGAGTTTATAGACAAAGGCCTAATTAGAGAACTCTTAATTCCTTATGTTGTTATAACATCCCCAACCACTATGAAAAATGGGGAATGGAGAATGTGCATGGATTTAATAACTATAAACAAGATTATAATTAGGTATAGATTTTTATTTCCTAGAATTGATGATCTCATGGATTGTTTAAGTGTTTCAAGGTATTTTTCCAAGGTATAATTGGAAAGTTTTTATATTTATGGAAGACAACTTTTAAGACCAATGATTGATTGTATGAATGAATTTTGATGCCATTTGGGTTGACCAACACTCCAAGTACCTTCATGAGGCTTATTATTAAAGTAGTCAAGGATTTCATAGGTAAATTTTTCATTATTTATCAATATGATATTATCCTTTATATTTAATCAAAGGAAGAGCATATTAATCATCTTAGAATGGTCTTAAATAAGTTGTAAGAAGATTTTTTTAATCACTCTCAAGAAATGCAGTTTCATGAAGATATATTTGGTCTATATGGGGTTTGTCATTTTCAAAGAGGGTTTGAAGATGGACAAAGAGAAGGTTAAATCCATAATATAATGGCCTACTCTAAGGAGTGTATTTAGGTTAGGATATTTCATGGTTTAACTAGATTTTATAGAAAGTTCATTGGGACCTTTAGTGGTATTTGTGATCCAGTAATTGAAACTATCAAAAGGAAAAAAAGGAACTTACAATGGACAAATTCAGTTGAGAAATGTTTTAATATTTTAAATAAAAAGGTTATAAAACAACTTATTCTAACTTTAATTGCCTTTAACAAGATTTTTCAAGTGTAATGTGATGCTAGTGGGCTCGTAATAGGAGATGTTTTGATCCAAGATGGAAGGCCTATTACCTTTTTTAATGAGAATCTCAATGAAGAAAATAATAAATACTCAACCTATGATCAGGATTACATACCATTGTTCAAGCCTTGAATAAATGGAGGTGTTACTTGTTGCCTAAAAGATGTGTGCTTTATAAAGATAACCATGCCTTTAAATTCATTAATAATCAAACTAAATTGAGTCAAAGGCATATGTATTGGTTTTGAAAAATATTTTATTTGTTTTTCAAACATAAGATTAAGAAAGTTAATAAGGTAATATATGTATAAAGTAGAATAAATCCGCTTGTGCATGAGTCTCAAGTGAATTTTTTAGGATTTGAATCATTGAAAGACTTTTATAAGGCAGATCTTGACTTCAAAGAGGCATTTGAAGACTTTGAAAATATTATAATCATGAATAAGACTCTATTGATGGAATATATGATACAAGAAGGATTGTTATTCAGAGGAAGCCATGAATGCATACATAGAGGATCCATGAGAAAAACATTTATAGAAGAGAAACATATTGGTAGCTTAGTAGGGCATTTTGGTCAAATAAAGACACTTGATAAATTTAGTGTACATTAATATTGGGAAAGGATGCAATATGATGTGAAGAATTTTATGGAAAGATGAAGAATTTGCCAACATGCTAAAGGGAAAATTCATAATATAGGCCTATATTAACTGCTTATTCTAAATAGGCCATGAGATTTAATAAGCATGGATTTTATACTTGGGTTGTCAAGGACATAGTGATGTAATGATTTCATATTTACTACAGTTGATAGATTTTATAAAATGTCACACTTTATAGCTTGTAATAAAATAAGCAATGCTACTATTGTAAACTTGTTATTTAAATAGGTAATAAGATTATAAGGGATTCCTAGAAGTATTATGTCTAACAGGGATAAAATATTTATGGAGAATTTTTGGAGAAAAAATTGTAAGAAATTAGGGAATACCTTGAGCTTTAGTTCAACTTACCATCCCTAGATTGATGATCAAACTATATTAGGAGTCTAGGAAACATACTCAAATTTATTGGTAAGTGATCATCAAAATAGTGGGATCAAGTATTACCTCAAGTAGCATTTGTATATAACAATTCTCTAAATCTAAGTATATGTTATGAACCATTAAAAATTGTGTATGGAATCAATCCAAGAGGATTTTATGAATTAAGATACTTAGGTAATAAAGGGAAAATAAGTGCTAAAGGTGAATATTTTATCACATCTATGCAAGAATTTCATGAACAAGTTAAACAACAATTGGATTTGAACACATGTAAGTATAAAATGAGAGTTGATTTGAAAATAAAATAATTAATTTTTTAGATAGGGGATTCAGTGTTGTTATACTCTCCCAAGTGAGGTCTTAAGAGGCAAGTAGATAATCTTACTAAGAAGATAGGTCCAAGTGAGACCTAGAGAGAGTGAAGGATAGATAAGAGTCAAGAGAGAAAGAGAAGGATGAAGGGCTTGAATAATTAAGCTATCCACATTGAAATGGATAAATTTATATTTTATAAAAGAGATATTATTGAGTTATAGTAATTCTTGATAGGTTTAGAGGAAATCTTAGAGGAGCTCAAACCAAAGTTTTTAGTTAGAATAGAAAACCTAGTTAAATGGCCTCTCAAAGAGATGACGAGGAAGAATAAAAGATAAGAAAAAGTGTGTAAAGTGAGAAGACAATTTATAATTTTGAGAAATAAACCTAATAATAAATATATGGGGGCAAACAAGCCTCATAAATTTCAATCTAATGATCTTTTAACATGTGTGTATGTAGGTGTAAGATTTGATGAAGGAGATGAATTATTTGGGCCAATGCATAGGCTCATGAGGCAAGAAGTTTAATAAGCACTTGATCAAATAGTGCTCAATAAAAATAAATATTAAGTAGAGGCTCAACATAAATTCTTGATATTTGAAGAGGAACACTCAGGTCAGTCACCTATGAGGCACATATTTTACAAGCATTAAGGAGTAAACATGGAGCATGAAGACAAAAATGAAGATAAATTTGATCATCATGAAATATATAAAGATATGGTGAAGAATCAACAAAAGGGAAAAAATATATTAATTGTATGAAGTAATGTAAATAAAGACAAGATTAAACATGAATGCAAAGATTAGTCAAGTGCAAGAAGACAAGCTATAAGTATATCTTCCAAGGATGAGAATGATGAAGTTGTAGATACTAAGGTTGAAGGATAGGTTATAAATGAAGGAGAAAAAATAGAATTAGAAGAAAAATATGATTTTATATCTGATGAAATGATGATAAATGATCCATTCAAGGTATATAAATATGTTTGGCAATAAGAATGACATGCAAGCAAGGAAAAGAGACGGAGAATGCCTCAATGGCATGAGAAGAAACATGATTTATCTAATGATTTGTTGATAGTTTTAGGTATATATTGGATGAATTTAGTGATACATAAGATAAGGTAAAAACGTGGAGCTTAAGTATACGTGAATTTTCATGAGAGAGTAATTTCAATAGATGGTAATAAGATAAATTATTCAAGAGTAGTAATAAAGCATAAACAAGAGCTCATTGGAAAAAATTCAGGCTAGGAGTATGATGCAGGGGTATCATTAAAAGTTAAAATTTTGGGTTTATTAAGGTGTTGTGGGTCATTTAAAATGTGATTTAATTATTTATAGGTCCTAGGTGATCATAGACTTCAAATTTAAGCTCATAAGGTGTTTTCCCACCAAAAGCAGGATTTAAATATTTGAATGATAAAACTATGTTTTAGAGTAATAATTGGGTCTTGAGGGAAAATACAAAAGTTTATCAATGTGTAAAGTGAGTATATGTGGTCATATGGATGCTTATGAGTGATATTAACTTATAATTTATAGTCAATAATTAATGTATACATGAGTCTTGAAGTGGTAACTTCCATTCATACATGGCAATGGTCTTTTAAGAAGTTAATCTTACAAGTTAGTGAAATAAGGAGAGTGGATGTAGGAAGTTTTAAAATAGAAATGAGATAAGGATAAAAGGGTAATCTTGGAGGAGACCAGGTAGAGTGGATGAGAAAATAAGGAAATATCACAAATTATTTATGAGATCTCTACGTATAGGAACTTTATACATGACTATTTTGATGTGTTTAAAAATAATATATAATAGAAGGTTATTTTGAAAGATTATAGATTTTATTGGTATGAGTATGTATTTTTTTATTATTTTAATAGTGTTTTGTATAGTGTCTTAATATCTGATTCAAGTTTTTCATGTAACAACTGAGAGAAATTATATTCACACAGTCTTTATGAGAGCAATTTTGTATGAGACAAGTATAATTTTTTTTTTTTTGGGTTATATGATTATTGAATTGTTGGAAGTATATACATAGTGATAAGTTATTATTTGATAATATATAATCATTTAACATATCAAACATCTTGGGAGGAGTGCAAAAAGGAAATGGAAAACCTTCACATATAGTCTTCTTAAAGAACCTTGTTTGTCACAGTCATGATAAAGGGAATAGAGATGGTGTATAGGATATTGCAAAAGGACTCAAAAGTTAATAATATGATACAGATTATTTATAGATATTAGGTCACTATAATTTATGTGTAAATTATAATCAAAGTTTAAGAACTAATTAGAACATGCATTAGTGCACACATAGTCCTACATATATGTCCAAAGTTATATATTTTTGCTTTTTTGAGATGTTTGAAGGTTGAACAAGAGTAGATAATAATTTTAAAAGGTAAGGACAGGTGGTTAAAACCATAAAAAACAATTTTTTTCCTTGAAAAGTGTATAAAAATTAATTTTGACCCTCTTATAACCTCTCAGCCATATCCAAGCTTGGTTCTCAACTAGTTAGGGTTTCAAACTTAGAAATGAGATAACTAGAGTTTCAATCATGAGAAAATTAAAAAAATTGGTATACATGTGTTTTTTGACATGAAGAAGAGGATTAAATAGGTTTTATACTAGTACCATATATTACAATATAGATTGGTGCACTATGTTCTTACATGAGGGCAAAAGAGGTCTAATCGAAGAGAAAAGTATTGAGATAAGTGACCTATTTGATGAGTTAAGTCTTGAAACTTATTATTAAGTAGAAGGAGGATATAGGGTATTTTAAAATTATTTTTTTTACTCAAGTATGATACTATCCTGCCCATACCATTGGAAACAATAAAAAATAAGGCTACTAAAAGAGAGACTAGGGCTAGTAGGAGAAAGGTGACAAGAAAGGAAGAAGGGGTTAGTGAAAATTTGAGGTTTGGATATTGTTTGGGATGGTTGGATGTAATAATTAATATGAGGATGACCAACTAACAGGTTATAATAGACTAGAGTGAAGTATAGGAACTAAACATAAATGTGGAAGCTTTGTGGCCTATGAGTCAAGTGAAGTGATGTAAGTAATCAAGAAATAATTTTGCATGAGAGGGTGGAGAATATATGTGTAGAAAATATAGTGGTGTTAAGACAATGGAGAAAAATTAAAGACTAAGTGTGAAGGTCCTTGGATAATAAGATAGAGATTTGATGGTTCAAGATGTAGGTGCATGTACATAGTAGGTTAAATTTTTTATGTTTTGGTACTTTTGAGGCTTGGAGAGTCAAGTTTTGTCAATAATAATCCTTTTCCATGATTTATTTTTTGGGGGTCATTTTAGGGTGTTTCTATTTTTCCCATGAAAAATAGTGAATTCAATTTTTTTAATATGTTGTAAAGAGTTTGAAAGGTTTTATAATGTTAAAAAATAAAGAAAGGTCATTATCATTCATTTATGTGTCTAATACGGTCTTGGGACATGTTTTAAGTGATTATAATGCATTAACTCGTACTCAACCATGCCAAAACTCAACCAAGGTCAATTTTAAGTTAAGCTACTAAGATTAGTTAGATAGTTGAGTAATTTTAGGATTTTTGGAATGAGGAGAGGAGTTTGATAGGAGTACATGTGGGAAATATAAAAAAGATAATAAAGAGGCAAATACTCCAATATTTGGAGAAAGGAAAGAAATAAGTCTATAAAAATAAGGATAAGATAAGGTTGTGTAATGTCTATACTTAACATCAATAAAAACAATGTGTTATTAAGCTATGTATTATTATTTACATATTGATCCACATGTAGGTGAGTATTTTATTCTGTTTTGTGTTTTTAAACCACTTTCATTTCTTTGGAAGGGTAATCTTTTGTGTTGCAAGTGAGAAAACATAATACAAGTTATTATAATCTGTAAAATAGGGTTTAATAGTCAAAGGAAAGCCATTTTCTCATGTTTTGAGATTATTCAAAGTTTTACATTGAGTGAAAGAGTTTTAAATATGTGTTAATAGTTTCCCAAATTTAAAAAAATCTTTAAGGACCTTAAGAATTAGAATTTATATTCACTTTGTGTTTGCTACTTGTACACAATCTTGAAAAATGCATGTACAGTCAAGAAAAATTGTCTTTTTTTATCACTTTTAAGGATTGTTCAAGGTGTATAAGCTATTTAAATTTGAGGATAATTAGAATGGACCATATCTATTTTAATATTTTAAAAAAATCTCAAAAATCTAAATTATCTAGTTTTGAGTGCTCTTGGGCTATACACAGACCTACTAGAGTTTTCAACACAAAAATCCCTATAAAATGAAAATGAACTTGAAAAAAATTCTATTTTTTTTCAAAGAGGTGTATTAGGAAGTATTTTAAGTTTTAAAAGTGGTTTTAAAATTATTTGGAATTTGTAAAAAAATATATTCTAAAAACTTAGTCAACAAGCCTAATTTTAAAGGCTAGAAAACATTATTTTTGCATATATTGATTTTTCAAGCTAAAAATAACATAAAAAACAAAAAGAGTTGATATAAACTTTATTAAATGTTATAAATTATTTTGTAACATTAAAACTCCTTATTTGATCTCAAATAGCCATCAAGAAGGCTTGTAGGCCTATTTCCTCATCTAAGCAAGCTGCAAGTTGTTTCTTTCTTTACCCATGACCATCAATAGATAATAATATGGAAACACACACAATATATATACACATATATACATATATACATACATACATACATATATATATATATACATATATACATATGTATACATATATACATATGTATACATATATACATATGTATACATATATACATATATATATAATATACATATATATACATATATACATATACATATATACATATATACATATATATATATACATATATATACATATATACATATATACACATATATATATACATATATATATACATATATACATATATATACATATATATATATACATATACATATATACATATATATATATATACATATGTATATATATATATATATGTATATATATATATATATATGTATATATATATATATATATATATATATACATATATACATATATATACATATATACATATATATATACATACATATATATGCATACATATACATACATACATACATATATATATATATATATATATATATAACACTTCCTATGATTTTAAAAATAAGACCCATGTATTTAATTCAAATTGATGAAAACATTTTGAAACCAATGCATAATATAATGTATGATTGCCATATGAGAAGAAAAGCTAAAAGAATTTGGGACTGACACTTTAAAAAATTAAACAAATATCAAAGATGTCAATTATTTGTTAAATTGATGAAAGTTAATAAGACTAGATCTAAAATGAACACCCTGAGACTAAGAAAATCTAATATTGATGGTCAAAATAGTGCAAATATTTAAAATGTAGATGATGTATACCATAAAGTATATGTAAATAAACACACTAAAGATGGTAACATTTTTTTGATGCATTATTATTACTCGTATAGTAAGTTTTCAAAAAAGGAAAAAATTCTTGATTAGACAAATAGTAAGAGCATTGAACATATATATAAAAACACCAATGAAAGTAATTGGGAGCATAGATCACTTGATGTTGTTGATAACAATGACCTATTGGCATTATTTAGTAGACTCCCAAGGAAATAAAAGGATATATTTGATGCCATACAATATTTACTTGAACAATTTTGTAAAGATAACACAAGGGAATCACCTAATATAAAACATGTAGTGAAAATAAGAGTTGGTTCTTGTAATTGTGAACAACATCTGAAACATTTATTAGATTTGACTTAAACACAATTTTACTCTAAATTTATTCAAAAATATCCACAAATTTATATTATTCAAAGATATTTTGAAATTTAAAAACCCTTTTATGTTAAAATTAATTACACATGCACCACTTGTTGTAGGCAACATGTTGAATTTTTAATGCATTATGATATTTATCTAATATTTTCATTGTCCTTTTCATACTAACAACATTTTACAGGAGTGTAGAATGGAATATCTAAAAATAATTTGAATTTTATTTATTCAAACCATTTTTTTGAAAGACCAGATGGACAATCTTTTTTATAACAAAGCATGTTTGGATGGAACTTGCAGAATTTGTGGTGGATCCCCGAAATTGAAAAATTATACCCATGAGGAGAGTACACATAGAATTGGATAAGAATAAGTTGGTTTTAGTAAATATAAATCAAGGACATATAAATTAAAATATGGAAATGAATCTAAAAGTTATGATATTGGTATAAAACAAATACCTATTTCCAAATTTATGTTTAAATTTAGGGAGGAAATCATTTATGAGTATGCAAGGCACACACATAGATCTCTATAGATAGATGAAAAAATAAAGTTAAGAAAGGACACATTCCCACTTCCTAATATTAGTTTAGTATTTGAATTTTTATACAATTACACATTACAACAACAAAGTGGGATTTTAATCACAATATTATAATTCAGTACATGTTTCCATTTTCATGCATATAGAGTTCATACATGTACCTAGCAGTACAGATCATGATCATAAAATATTAACAGATTACCAATTCTATGTCATTGATTATCAAACACATTTTATACAGTATTTGAAAGGTTATTTTCAGATGTTATATGTCAATTTGAGTGAAAGGAACATTACTTTCAATCAATAGTATATTTGATCAGAGAACTGCATGCCATAATTTAAGAATGCACAGATATTTCAATGCTTGAGTAGGATGCATATGAACATTAGTGTAAAACATATTTGGAGCTTCAATTAAGTAGTCCATGGAAAAAGGAAACATGACAGATCAATATCATGTGCCAAAAGAGTGCTTACAAGAGAGGATTTAATGTTTGAAGATGTTACTTATTTGAAAGGTGTGAAAAACATAGTTGAATGGTGTATAATGAGAAAATGGTCCATGGTGCTCAATTAAACTCTAGTGTTCATATATATTTTTATTTTATGTAATAATAATAGTTGGCAAGATATGAATATTGTGTGACATTAATATAATTGAGTAATTTACACTTAGTTTGTAGCTCAAATGCAAGTTCTTGGATAATTCATATTAGGTAGATGGCATGATTTTTTTTCTACATGCATGGAGTTTGTTTGGAATGAGTGTGAGTCACAAGAGTAGGTGGATGAATGGATCTATGTACCTCTAAGTCCAATTGACACACATTAGGTTCCACCAACATTACAACTTATAGATATGACATAATCACATAACTTTGACCATGTATCTAATCTAATGTAACCAAGAAAGAGATGAATTTTTACATTTGAATTATATATGAAATTAAATTGAAATCATGTTTTATGTACTAAATTTATATATATATATATATATATATATATATATATCGATAGATTATTATTGAATAGTTTTTTATTTTATGAGTCAGGGAATATTTATGTATTTATTGCATATAAGAATACCGAGGAGGGGACAAACTAATACTTATGTGGTCATATATGGGGAAAAAATTCACTATCCCAGTGGGTCTATGGTAGTTACTGGAACTTGGATTCAATGATATCCTATCAAAAATTTAGATGTATGTTGTTTGAAAACTATAAAATACATATGAAGATACTCCACTATTCAAATTTTATTCTCACAGCAAATGTTCAATTACATAAATATTGGGGGAATAATTAAACAATATTATGTGTAAGTTTTGTGAGTTTTATCATGAAATAATTTATGCTACTATCAAGATTAGAGTTGGTACTAGTGGTTTTTTGGATTGAACTCCTAAGGTATGTTGAGTTCTCAAATGTAAATGTGTTTAATTTTATGAAATTTCATTGATTTTTTAGGTAGTACATATAAATTTAAGTTTAGTTACATACTAGCATATTTTTTGTAGGTTAGTGGTGCAAAAATAGATTTCACCTTCACATTTTTGGCACCATTAGTAGATAATTTCTTATTATCAAAGCTACAAAAAGCTTTTGGTTCATGAAGATGATTGGTGATTTTACCATAGAGGGAAGGACCTTCTTGAGGTCATAATGGGTAATTTTTCTCCTAACCAAGTATACTTAAGGGTAATAACTTGGTCCTATAGGTTATTAAACACCCATGACATGGTTGTGATGCCATTTTTTAGACATGAGGCCCCAAAGGTGAACATCTCTAGCTGTGGGTTGAATGTTGACAACATTTCTTATCAATGTTTCTTGACACCAGAATTGTTGAAAAAATGTGTATCCATATGGATTCATATTTCTTGGTGTTGGGAGCACATGTAATTTGAATCTATCAACATGTTATAAATGATTTATTTACAAATGAAGGTCTAGATGGATAAATTTTTATTGGAGGCAAATAACATATCCCTTAATTACATAAAAGTAACATTTTAGGATTGATCATGAAATCATCAGCCAAAAATTCATATAATATGTTCAAACCATGTGCTCAATGTTGAAATTATAGGTCTTACACATTCATTTAATGGTTCTTTTGGTTCATTTATATGTCTTATAATTTTTTTATGCATGTCCCAAGTTTGGCTTTAAAAGTGTAATTTTAACATAGAGGGAATGACATTGTTGAGGATAAAACAAGTGATTTATCACTTAATAAAGCATACCTATAGGCCAATAAATTTTTCCTATAGGTTATTCAGCCCCCTAACATGGTGTTGATGCTATTTTTAATCCATGATGCCCTAGAGTTGAATATCTCTAGGTATGTATTGAATATTGACAACATTTCTTGACAATGTTTTTTAGTGCCAAAATTATTGGAAAAATGTGTATCCACATGGATTTATAGGTATTGGTGGTGGAAAAACATGTAATTTTCATATCCTAACATGTTATAATTGATTAATTTTCGAATGGAGGCCCTAGAAGTGGAAATGTTGACTAGAGGCAAAGAACATGTCTTTTAACTATATAAAAGTAGCATTTCAGGACCAATTATAGAATGATAGACACATATTAATCTCTTATGTTTGATCCAATTTATCATAGTTTAAATTATATATATTACACATTCATGTAATTATTCTTTCAGTTCATGTAGATAAATTATAATTTTTTGACTCGTGTCAAAAGTTTGCCAAAAAATGTGCAATTTCATCATAAAGGGAAGAACCTTATTGAGGTAAGAATGGGTGATATGTATATTAATTAGGCATACTAAAGGAACATAAATCTGTCCTATAGTTTATTCAACACCCTTTACATGGTGTTGATGCCATTTTTCAACCATGAGGCCTTAGAGGTGGATATATCTAGTTGTAGCTTGAATGTTGAGAATATTTCTTGTCAATGTTTCTTGACATTAGAATTATTTTAAAAATGTGTATCCTCATGGATTAAAAGGTCATGGTGGTGGGAAAATATTTCATTTACATACATTGATTTATTAGCAGTAATGGATTTTTAAATTGATGTCTAAAAGTGGAAATATTTACTCAAGGCAAAAAACCTATCTCTTAGCTACATAAAAGTAACATTTCAGGGTTGATAATAGAAACATCAGCCACATATTCATCTCTTATGTTTGATACAAGTTATCTAGGGTGAAACTATATGGATTCCATTTCAAATTATGGTTATTTTAGTTTGTGTATATGAATTATAATTTTCATTTGATATATGTCTAAAGTTTGCCTTAAAATATGTAATTTTACCATTGAGGGAAGGACCTTCTTGAGGTCAAAATAGGTGCTCTATCTCCTATTTAGGCATAATCGGAGGCGAAGAACATGGTCCTAAATGTTATTAAACACCCCAAAAGTGGTGTAGGTGGAATTTTTCGCCATAAGGACCAAGAAGTGGATATTTATAGTTATGACTTAGATGTTGATAACCTTTTTTGTCAATGTTTCTTATTGCAAAAATTAATACAAAAATGCATATCTGTACATCTTAATCAAAAAGTATATTTGACCTTATTTACCTCATATATTGTATCCTTTTGAAATACTTCCTTACTTAAAACATGGAAAAAAAACCTCTTCAAACCATGGATTCTTAGAATATTTCATGTTTCTTACATCCAAAAGTGCCATGCTAAGACTATTTCATATTCTTTAAGCCTATACTTTTCATCTCTAGTCATCAAAAACCTTTCAAGAAATCTATTTTTCCAACACATATGATTGAAGGTATGTAACCTTGGGTCATAGAATTTATACCATTG
>JARHVA010001532.1:57500-137500 GCA_037957365.1 Torreya grandis | reverse complement strand
TTAGAATTTATTTGGCTATCACATTTAGTGGTACACCAATTCTGACATCATTGAATAGTGCACAAACTTAAGATTTGGCCACTTTTTAATCTATCATAGTGGCTATAGATAATTTATTAGAATAGTATGCCCTACATGTATTTATTTAATCAACCCACCTATTAGTTTGACCTATTAATGAATCAAATTCAAATATTAATGTCTCTAATCTATGTGCTAGATAAGTTTGGTGGGGATTGTTTGAATGGGGATCGTTCATTACCTTAATCAAATTCCTAATTTCTATTTTGTTGGAAGCCAAGTCCTTTTGACTTCTCAAGGGGGCTTGAGAAATTATATGATGGTTAGGAGGGTTTTGTGGGCTAGGAGGGTTATGTTGTTCATTTGTAATTTTTACATTGCCCTCTACACATAAAGGTGTATTATACGATGAAAAATTAAAAAATATATAATTTCAAAAAATAAACAATGGAAATGTAAGAATATCCATAATTTTTTTTTAGAATTTCACTCAATTTCACTTTCATACCTTTCTTCTTAAATTCCATTATCATTTGTGAGTTCTTTTCTTGTCTCTAAAAAACATAAATTAAGTTCTTTACTTTTAATTTTGTGGTTTTCATCAATGCCAAAATGAAAGGCATCGATGTTTTTTAATTTATGTTGTGCATACCACATATAGAGTTTTATGCTTAGAAATCACATATGTGGTTTCAAAAAATAAAATCGCATGATCATTTTTTGAGCATAACACCATGTATGTGGTTTTATCTTAGTAATTACTCAGCAAATGTGACAATACCACATATGTACTTTAAAAAAATGCATACATGATTTTTAAAACCATGTACATGAAATTGTTCAAATCAATTTAAATTATATATATATATATATATATATATATATATATATATATATATATATATATATATGGCCCCCCAAATTCATGCACACACCTAATAATGAAACCAATTGTCATCAAGATCATATAAATCAGAAGTATTCTTACCAAGAAAAAATTCTATTTTATATGGGCCAAACCAAATTGAATCAAATTTATGATGTTTTCCAAACTCTACCTGAGCTTTGTCCAAGTATAGCACTAAATCACCAACGTTAATTTTTTTGAAATTATTTTATAAATAATAATCTTAAATTTATATTGCCTTCTATAATTTATACAAACAATGGTTTTAATTTCATCAAAGGATAAGAGATCCTTAAATCTTTGTTCAATAATGTTAGTATCTTTTGTTAAATATTAAAGAGTAGTTCTAGTAGAAGAAATCTAAAGTTCTATAGATAAAGTATCTTTGAAGCCATAAGCCAACATAAATAGAGAATAAAATATTGTAGCTTTCATCAATTTGTAATCTGCCCATAATACGTCAAATATATTGACATGCCAATCATGTTTATTAGCAAAACTATTTTTTTCATAATCAATATCAAAGTTTTATTGGTGGATTCAACTTATCCATTCTATTGAGGATAATACTTTGAGGAATGACTAGAAATAATCTAATAAAGTCTTAAATTTTTTAAATAATTATTGAAAATAAACTGAGGACCGTAATCAAATATTATTTTGTAAGGAACACCAATTCTTGAGAAAATTTAATTTTCAAAAATTGAAACAACTTCAATTATTATTATTTTTTTCAAATATATGGCTTCATACCATTTATTAAAATAATAAATAGTGATTAAAATGTACTTGTGGATAAATAAATAAGGAGGGTGAATGTTAGAAATAAAATTAGTACCCCACTCAGTATAAGTTTTTTCAAGAATAACATGGCTTAAAGGCATAAAGGGTAATCAATCCTACCAATGAAAATTTTACATAGCATACATGATGACACTTTATGAATTTTAAATTATCATAGGCCAATAATACCCTACATTAATATATATATATATATATATATATATATATGCACTAGTTTTCATTATGTAATGCCAACTACATCTCCTTTACTGACATCTCCTAACAATCTTTTGGGTCTGATCATGAATTAAACAACATAATAAAACACCATATCTATTCCTATAAAATAATATAAATGTTCTTTATCTTTTATCTAAATTGTCAAGACACACTTGATTTTGAAAGTAATCAATTAAATCATGGTACCAATCATCTTATGAAAATAAATAGTCCCAATCATGCATTTCAAGACCAATATTAAACTATCGTGAAGATCAATATATTTCATTATTTTGATATGAGGTTTAACATGAAGAGTGCCATCAATTGAAAGAACTACAAAATTTATGCCATAGGTCATATTTTCTACAAAATGTTTAGTTAAATCATTTCTCTTTTGTAGTTTTGGAATTTTCAAATTCAAGATCAAACTCATAAATTTTAAAAGTTCACTTTGCTAACCTTCCTTAAATAGTTGCCTACTTTAAAAGATAAGAAATAATTACATTTGAATGAACAATAACTTTATTTTCCATCAAAATATATATTATTTTAGTTAGAGATGAAATTAATGAAATAATAATTTTTTTTATTAAAAGATACTTAGTCTCAACATCTTTCAAGACTTGACTCATGTAGCTAATAGATCTTTCTTCATGATTAAAATTATGTTGAGTAATAACAACACCTATGATATTTTAATGGCATTGGCATAAAGAATAAATGTCTTCTTTGAATCATGTTTATCAAGCACAATAACACTTGTAATTTCATACTTAATACTATTAAATGTTATATCTAAACCTGCATCTCAAAAGTAAATCTAATTTTTCTTTGGTAAAATATGTAAGGGATTAGATTTTTCAACAAAATATAAAATAAATTTAGGTAAAAAATTAATTGTACCAAAAAAAACCTAATGCAAGAGTGATTTTTAATAGGTGGTAGATATTTGATATCCCTTATGTGTGCATGGTAATTGATATGCTATTTTTAGAGATTATGTGGCCTAATAATTTTCCTTTGGTGACTCTAAAAATTTAATTCTTGAGATTAAGAGACATAACATATTTTATAAATCTAGTGAAAATATCACACATATGATCAATATGAATCCTCATCTTTTTAAATGGATGGTAAGATTATCAAGGCAGACTTGAATTATAATGCGAATTGATTCATTGAAGGCTACATGCATAGTTTTATGAAAATTAGCACATGGATTCATTAAATAAAAATAAATTGTATTAAAATAAAATATTTCTCTTCATGTAGTAAATGTGGTTTTGTGTTTATCCTCTAAATTCATAAAAAAATGATTATAACTAGAAAATCTATCAAGAATAAACATCATTTTAGACCCTATAACCTACTTCAAAATATGATCTATATTATTTAAAATAAGGATATTTTTAACATTTACTCTATTTAAAACTCTAAAGCCTAAAGAGATGGATATCATTGTTCTTATTTCTAATAATATTTAATTTAGTAACCCAATTTGAGTATAATATAGGAAAAATGACACATCATCCAACATTTTATTAATCTCCTTATTGATGGTGTCTTCCAACAATGGGTTTATTCCTTTAACCTTTTGCCTAACATATTTTATACTAAGATTAATATGTATGTCATGATTAATAATTTTTATATAATAAAATTTTAGGTCTTTATAGGAACAAGAAAAAATATCTATATTTAACAAACTAAACTTTTTCCACAATAGTACACTGTATTCCTAAATAAGCAGATTTGGGATTCTCCTCACTGCCAAGACTAATAGAAATAGTCTCATATATGATTATCCTATATGGTTATTTGATACATAAAATTTTATGATGATCATGCAATGTGAATATAGATTTTGAACTGACTAATCTAGTATGAAATTTATTAATGATTAACTACAAGTAATCACCATAAATTAGCACATAATCATCATAATCAAATAATTAACTTTTAGGAATGAGTCAATATGTTCATCAAACTAAAAAATAAGATGGGTATTATTAAGATCAAACATTTTGGGTTTGAAAATATCAAAAAAATAATAATCTACAATTGAATCACTTTCACTTAAAGTGGGATTAGAATTAAAAACATCAAGTTTATTAACATGAGAATTAAATTCTCTAAGTATATGAATGATATTAAATGCTTCAAATATCTCAAGAAGTGATACAAATTTTTGAGTGTATCTATGGATATGAATTTGATTTATTTTATATATTTTTATAACTTGTCTTATAATCAATTAAAAATATTGAAATACCTCTAAATGCTTAATATTTAACTCCATTAGCCTTTTTAATACCTAACATAAAGCCTCAAATCGAGTTGTGTTGTTGGTGTTGTCAAATTATAGTTTACAAGAATAAAAAAACAATTACCAATAGGATAAATCAAAATAATTATAACACTATTACCATGTTAAAAATGAGCTCCATTAAAGTAAAAATACCATATGGTTTCTTTATAAATAGTTCTTATTTGCTACTGATCAGGCTCATCTAATGTTAACAACTCATAAGTTCTAATTACAATATCAACATAGGTAATAACAGTTGGTATGGATTCTATAGGATCATTATTCCATTCCTCCTTATGCATAAATACAATTTTATTTCCAATAGGAACCCAAGTTGTATCCTTGCCTACAAAAGCACTAGTTACCTTTGACCAATCTCTACCTATTAATCTAGCATAGTTAGTAGGAATATATTAAACTTACATATTTGAAATCCAATTGATTCTCTTATCTTGATATATTTTAATAATAATATCATGAAACTTATTTTCACTCTTAGTATGGTGAGAATCAAAATCAATAATTTTCTAGCTATCAATTTCATAAGATATGTCTATTTGATCAATAATAAATTTAGGTATAATATTCCTAGAAGCTCTAGTTAGAGGATAAAATCATGAATAAATTTATAATTAATTTTAACAAAAATATAAAATGGGGGAATGTAATTGGCTAGAGTATCATTGTATTGATCCAAAAAAATTAGTTTCATTATCAATAGATTCTTCTTCAAATGCTACTACATTCTTGGGATTTGAATTTTTGATAACATCATTAATTTTATCAAGTTGCCTAGATAAACCAATAGGTTGTAATTGTTAGAATAATGAATATTTAATCTTACCTAGGGATAATAGGGTAAGTTATTGATTACCTAGGGTTAATTTTATTTACCTAGGATAATCTATTTATTGTTGAGAATCTCTCAACAATATATTTGTCCGTAGTTATTGAAAACAAATAGTTTGTTTTCTCTATGTGTAATCACAACAAATAGTTTATTGTCGTAAAACAAACTATTTGTATTATATATACTTTACAATCTAATAGATTGTAACGAGAGATTAATGAGAGAATACAAAGAATTTTTAGGATTGTCACCTATTTTTTAGGTGAGAGAGAAACATATTTTACTCTTTGGTATTATTTTGCAGGTTATTTGTTGTGGGTTATTTCTCCTAGATTGATCCTATGGATCCTGTGTATCTCCTGCTCATTCTTTCATGGTATCAGAGCATGGAGTTTCAGTTGAAGATCCTCCTTCCTATAAATTTTTCATCATTTTTCATCTATTAGCATAGTCAAAAACATTATTTTATTGATGTGTTACATATATTTGTTATTCTCTCACATTTTGGTTCTTGTTTACAAGCTTTTTTTTGGAAATTTTTGTACTTTATGATCATATATGACCATACGGATTTCCAAAACCAAATTTTTTTTGCACAGGGGCGTAGAAAATTTAATCAAGAATCTTGTACCACTTTATTTTTTTTATTCCATGCTGGCTGTATAGCTCTTTCATACAAAAACTGGCCAACTGGTTGTTTTTGGCGGACTACAGTACCTGTACGGTTTTCTGATGTGGCAAATCATACGAACATTTAAAAAAAAATGTGACACATGTTCATGAAATTTTACTGTGCTAGATTTCATTCCATATCAATTAGTATGGATTTGGATCAGGCTGTACAACATTTTGGGAGGTTACAACAGGGATTTAAAAATTTGTTTTGTTCTGCAACATAGCCATATGGTTTTCTCCAGTTTAAACACCTTATACTGCATAAAATCAAAATATGAAAATTGCATGTGTTATCATACTTTCCAAGATTTCATTTGTAGATGAGAAGTATAGATTTGGATCAGGCCATACAATCCTTTGAGTAGATCCTATGGAGCCAGTTCTGAATTTGCTTGGAGGTTTTTTCCTTGGCCAGTATTTACAAAATTCTCATCAAAATTTTTCCTGATCACCATGCCTTGCTGGAACAAGAAATTATTTTTGATAGAGCCAAAGATTATTATAAATTCATCTCAAATGTGTGAGTCATTTTGGATTATTTTTTATTAATTTCTTAATTTTTGGTGGTTTAAATGCAAGTCTCTAGCTTTAAATGTACAAAGTTGACTTTGCTAAAGTGGCTAGAGGTATTTTGTTGAAAATTGGTAGGGAGGAAGTCTTGGGGTCAAATCCCATTACATTTGTTTTGCATAAAGCCATTTTTTGTACTTTTGTATAAGCTAAGGCAAAAAAAATTTGATCGAGAGATGTTAAATTGTAACAGGAGGGGTGTTTTGAGGAAAAAAGAATGTCTAGGTTGTTCTTGTCAACGTCATCGTCTTCTTCAGGAATGGAATCCCAATTGTTTGAACCCATAAACTCCACAAATTACCATGTTTAGAAGCCAAAAATGCAACAACTCCTTCAATCAAAGGGCTTATGGAGAAATTTTTTAGAAACAATACTTGCGACATTCACCACTGAAAAAGACAAATATGCATATGGTTTTAAGCAGGATGAGGCTCTTGGATTGATTTGCCTCAACGTCTCAGATAATCTTCAATTTCACATTGCAGATGATACAACACCAAAAGAGGTATGGGAAAAATTTAAAAACCTATTTGGCAAAGTTAATGAGTTTAAAATTTTGTAATTAGATGCAGAATTGAGTACTCTCTCTCCATCATATTTTCCTTCAATAGATGAATTCTTGGCAAAATTCAAATTAATTAGGTCACAGTTGAACGCTGGTGACAAGGATAAAAGTGATCAGGAGTGCATTTTCATATTTTGTCAAAGTTGAAAGGACCATATAGTGTTTTTTCCTCTACTTTTTATACTATGATGGATACATTCGGTGATGAATTCAAGTGGCCTTCCTTTAAAGTTTTTTGTGAAAGATTGACTAGGGAGCAAACAAAATTAATGGCCTTAGATGATCTACCTGGTCCTAGTCATGCTCTAGTTGCTAATTATTCTAAAGGAAAACCTTCACCTAAGTCTAAACAAAAGCAAGCACCTTAAAATAACCCTCCAGAGTCTACCACCCAGACACCTCATCATTCTAAATCTACTAAGACCAAAAAGTCCTTTAAGTAAAAGAAGAAAACATTTGGTCCATGTAATTTTTATGGTGGTCCTAATCATGATGAAAGTAGATGTTTTAAGAATATGGAAGCATTAGAGGCAGCGGTCAGACAACAAAAAATTTCCATTCTGTCTCCATCTCCTTCTACTTCTCCTGTAGGAAAAGGGAAAGTACTTTCAGCTAGGGTTATCTCTTCATGTCATGATCAGTGGATTTTTGACTCAGGTGCTTCTCATCATCTCACACATTCTAAGGATCTATTGTCTTCTCTTATAGATTT
This sequence comes from Torreya grandis, assembly GCA_037957365.1. Classification (NCBI taxonomy): domain Eukaryota; kingdom Viridiplantae; phylum Streptophyta; class Pinopsida; order Cupressales; family Taxaceae; genus Torreya; species Torreya grandis. Next base: position 129,887 of record JARHVA010001532.1, on the reverse strand, counting down.
TAGTACATCACATATTGTTATGGGTAAATCCTCATAGATTAAAGTTTTGGGGTGTGATACTGTTGACAAACAAGATGGATGTTTTAACAATGTATTGCTTGTGCCCAAAATCTCTTCTAATCTTCTCTCTGTATATCAAATGTGTAATTTTGGTACTAGTAAAACTATGGAGTTTACTTCACATGATTTTGTAATAAGAGAATGTAATGATCCTAGTGAGATAGTTGCTACAGGTACAACAGACCATACTGCAAGACTCTATACTTTTGATAAGTTTGAGTCTTTTATGTCTTTTGGTTCTTCACTTATCACACATGGTAATAATCTCAACAAATTATGGCATGCAATATTAGGGCATTTGAGTTATGGATATATGCAACAAATGAGTACAAAACATCTTGTAAAAGGCCTTCCTAAGGTCTCATGTATTGATGGGGTGTGTCCTAGTTGTCTAGTTGGTAAATAGCACTAGGATCCATTTCCAATTGGTAAGGCCACACGTGCAAATGCACCCTTAGGGTTGGTTCATAGGGATTTGATGAATTTTCCAACTTGTTCATTTTTAGGGGCCAAATATGCACTCACATTCATTGATGATTTCACTCGTAAAACTCGGGTATATTTTCTCAAGTTGAAAAGTGAAGTTTTTGAGACTTATAAGGCTTTCAAAGCCTTTGTTGAAAAACAATCATCTCTTCCTCTTAAGAAGATATGCACTGATAATGGGGGGAAATATGATAGTAATGCTTTCCATGACTTTTGTATTGAGCATGGGATACAACACCAGTTCACTGTACCACACACTCAACAAAATGGTGTAGCAGAGAGGAAAAATCAAACATTGAAAGAGATGGCAAATTGTATAATTCACTCTAAAAATTTGGGTCCACAATATTGGGCTGAAGCTATAAATTGTGCAAACTACATTCAAAACCATATGCCTCATAAAGCTGTGTAGAATATGACACTTGAAGAAGCTTGGTCTGGGATCAAGCCTGATATTTCAGATTTTTGCATCTTTGGGAGTCAAGCATGGGCATTTGTTCCTGATGACAAATGCAAAGCATTAGAGAAGAAAAGCCAACCACTCATTTTTTTTGGCTATTGTGAAGATGTAAAAGCCTACCATATTTTTGATCCTGTCACACATGATGTGTTGTTTCGATGGGATGTTCAGGTTGATGAGCTACCCACTCCACAGGAGTGTACATCTAGTTCTTCTTCTCCCCCTTCTTCTTCTACCGAGGATAGTGAGGATTTGCTTTCTATTTTTGATGATGATGATGTTTCACTTGTTTAGCCACCACAACCATCTTCTTCACCACCTTTTCCCAACTAGGCAAAGAGTACTCTACAAGCAGCTGGTTCTTTCATTGGTGATCCATCTGATTCTCATCGCATTCGCTCATAGACATCTGGTGTTGCTCTTTTGGGACAAGCTTGTATAGATGATCTAGTGTTGTTTGTTAAGGCCATTGGTATACCTGAGTGGGATGTTGCAATGTATGATGAGTATTCTTCATTGATGAAGAATGATACTTGGGATCTTCTCCCTCTTCATAAGGGAAGAAAACTTGTAAAATGTAAATGGGTCTATAGGACCAAATATATTGTAGATGGATCAATAAATAAGTACAAATATAAATTAGTAGTTAAGGGTTTTTCACAAGTTGAAGGGGTTGATTACTCTGAGACCTTTTCCCCTATAGCTAAGATGGATTCTATTTGGCTTGTACTCTCTCTTGCTGCTTCACATTCTTGGTCAGTTTTTCAGATGGATGTGAAGAGTGCCTTCTTGCATGGTGATTGTAGAGTGAAAAATACTCTACATTTCATTCTAATTTTCAGTAGTGCATGATCCAAATCACTATCCACACATACTTTGGTATGAGATGGCAAAGTTTTGAAACAAAGCGCAGGCTCTCATTTCCTTTTGATTCATTTTTCTCTAAGCACTGAGTCAAGCGAAAGCTGCCAAGTGTCATTTTTTGAGGAACTTTTCATAGTTTCAATAAGGCCACAAAATGTGCCATGTGTCTTAGCAACTTAGTGGAACATGACAAGTTTCAACATCCATGTTTCATATCGGCACCCACATTTCATCTTTTTTCAGTGAAAGGTTTCAACAAGCTAAGTATCAGGATCAAGTGGAAAGCACCAAGTGGCAATCGTAGAAGGTTTCAATTTGATTTTCTAAAAGCAACAGAAGATGCCACATATCCCAACTAAAGAGAGTGGAAGCCACCACATGTCAAGATCTGAATTATCTTCATTTTGCTTCATTGATATAGCAAAGTCTATGGTGGGTCTCCAGTTTTGTTTCTAAAGCAAGTGGAAGCTGCTAGGTGTTGATGTCCATGTAAATATGAAATGAGAATCGATTATTTCTATGATATAAATAGAGTAAAGTAGAGACCACCATGTGTCACCTTCTATAGGTTTCTAAAAAGTTAGCTAAAAGAAGCAGAGACTACCACATAACCCCAGTTAAGTAAAGTGGAGATTTCTAAGTGTCTTTTGTTGAGGGAAGCAGAAATTTCCACCTGTCCCTATGCTCCTTTTCAAGTTGCTAAGGCAAGAAAGGTTGTGGGTCTTATTTTATTTTAAGCTTTTAAAGTTTCAAGGAAGTGGATTGTGATAGGTGTCAAAGGTAGAACACTCATAAGCAAAGACACAAAAGGAGTATAAGTTACACAGAAAGTGCCGCATGTCTTCGATAGGTGCTACAGAACACGCCAAGTGTTGTTTTCTGGTGTCTCCTAAGCAATAAGAAGGTTTTCAAAGAATTGGCTAAGTGTCATCTTCCGTTTAAGAGAAGGGAGTGTCCTACGGTCTGTTTTAGCCAATGAACTGCCAGAAGACAAAGCATTTCAAAATCTATGAAATAACTTCTATTAGACAATTCCAATTTGGTTAGGCTTCAGTTGGGCCATTAGATTGGGAATAAGCAGACAATTCAGAGTGAATCCAAGGCTATAAATAAGGGTGCAAATATCACAAAAAAAATGATCAGATACTAGAGAGAATTTTTTGAGAGAATTATTGTCAAGAGTTTAGACTTTCTAGAGCTGTGACTAGGAATATCATTTGCCTTTGTTCCATTTTCTTAAGTTAGAAGGTTTATGTAACTATGCATGTTTCTATACCTCTTATGTGACTAGAGAATTAATAAGAAGATTAAATCTTGTGCCTTTTTTGATACTTTTTGTGTCATTGGAAAAATTAGTCTAGACTATGTTGTCAAGAGTTTAGACTTTCTAGAGCTGTGATTAGGAATGTTGTTTGCCTTTTTTCCATTTTCTTGAGTTGGAAAGTTTATATAATTGTACATGTTTCTGTGCCTCTTATGTGACTAGAGAATTCAAATAAGAATATTGGACCCTATGCCTTTGTTGATATTTTTTGTATCACTGCAAAAGTAGTCTATGCTATGAGCCTCTATTTCTATTGTTTCCATCTTTTACATTGATCATGCACTTGTTTGCTCTTAAATGTAATTGAATCTTACATATAGTCTCATTGTGCTCAGGATTAAGGTTGAATTACATTCAGGCACATCACCATAGTTAGATTTTATTTCCTACATTTGTGTTTCTATTAAAATTCCTATCTTTTTTCCTAGTATACACTTGATATAAACAAGATACTAACTTCTTAAAAATATGGAAGTTGTTTCAAGTTGCAAGTCCTACATCTTGAAACTTTCTATTATTAGTGTTAGAAACAAGCACAATTTTAAACATCAACAGTTTTTGGCATGCCTGGTGGGACCAATCTTGAATTTTTCTTCAAGATCGTATAAACCAGAGAGCTATGAGGAGTCATAGCTATGGACCAGTAACTAGATCATAATCTTCTATAAATCTAGGTATTCTTTGGCCACCTTTGGTAACTAGTCCAAGAAGAAGAGTTAGCCAGTTTATACCAATACCAAGAGCAAATATGGGAGCCCCTATACCACCAAAAAATTATGCATGTTGGAACACTGGTAGTCCATTGATTCTTCCAATACCACCAGCCACTTGGGACCCTATCCCAGTGAATGCCCTAAAAGCTCTGCCCAAATTTAGTGGGCAAGACTTTAAAACACCTGAAGAACATCTGTAGGATTTATTAGACATTTGTGCTATACATGTTGTCATGCAGTAAAATGTGGCCATAAGATTATTAGTAACTTCTTTTAAAGGGAAAGCTTTAGAATGGTATTGGTCCCTAAACCCAAATACCATCTCTATATGGGATCAGCTCGGAGATCTTTTCTTTGAAAGATTTGAAGAGAAGGGTGATAAGTCTTCTTTGTTATAGCAATTAATTACCATCCAAAGGGCACCACAAGAAGTGATGATTGACTTCAATTCCAAATTTCAAAAGACTTGAAAAGAAATCCCTGTTACAGCTAGACCATTACCAGGTATGGCCATAGTGTTTTATCTTAAGGCTTTGAATTTAGATATATCTGTTATGATTCAGTCACTTGGAGGACACACTTTGCCAGAGGCTTATGACTATGCGGTCAGAGCTGAGAATAATTTAATAGATGCTAGAAAGTTGTCCCCAAGGCCTCCCATGCTCATGTTCCTTGAAACTTCCTTACCATTACCTCAAGAAGCCCCTAAATCTATAACCCCATCTATGTCTATGTACACATATCCTCAACCACTTACTAGAGAAATTTTTCCCACTCAGTCATCTGAGATTGATGATATCAAGAATATCTTGAGGGCATTTTCTAATGAGCTAATTAATATAAAAAGACACCATAATACTTTCCCTAGGCCTCCATATCAAGGATATTAAGGAAATAGACTTTCATCTTAGGCAAACCAATAACAAGGTCCTCCAAGACAAAATAACCCTCAGTGAACAAACTAATTAGTTGCAGTCCCCTCACCCTCACAGACTAATCCTCCCAATTCAAATAGGGAGATTGTTCTAGGGCAAAATAACTATGTAAATGACACTAATGCCTAGTGTTTTTCTTGAAATAATGCTCATACACCTAGAGATTGTCCCATGGGTAATCTACAACAAAAGGTGGTAGATCAAAGAATAATGGATGCTTAGTTTGCAAGTTTCAATGACAATCAAGCCTACCAGTCTTCTAGTATGAAAAATTTAGTCTTAATAGCTTAGATGCAAGGGGTGTCTTTGCAACAAGAAGAAGAAATAGCTCCGGAATATGCTTTGTTCTCATGGGTTGAAGAGGAAGAATTTGTATTCTTGAACGAAGTTTCTACTTTTAAGGAACCAGTGGTGCAAATAGACTACTATACTAGATCAAAGAGAAGAATGATGGAATGGCCTAAAGTTATAAATAATGAAGTTATTGAAAATCTTTCATTTCAATGTCATCAACACATAGTTGTTAGACAAGAAATGCTTCAGCCAGTGCAGAATCAAGAAGTTCCTAAACAAGTTCAAGGAAAGACAAGATATCCTAATCATCCAAGAATTCAAACTTTGGGATCAATGAATGTGGTTGATCAATTGAAGATGACTCCAACACAAGTATCAATTTGGGACATATTAGCAATTCCTACATAGAGGACACTATTACAAGAAGCTCTTCAAGGCCAAGAAATGCCCAAATATACTTGTATCAAAGAAGGACCTACTAATAAAATAAATTTCAAAGACATAGTACATCTATAGACAATAACCTTAGTGAACAATGCACCAGAGGTAAGCAAATCGAAACCGGATCCCTTCTATTTAACTTTGATAGTTGGAAAGAAACTGTTGCATAATGCAATGATAAATTTAGAGGCCAGTACTACAGTAATGCCAAAGTAAATAGCAGATGTCTTAGAGATAAAATATGAGAAACTCACTAAAGGAGTTATGCAGCTAGATGGCAAACCAATGCAAATAATAGGGAGAATTAAACAATTCCCATTACAATTATATACTTATCCAAATATAAATGTAAATCAAGATATAGTGGTGATAGATATACCTCCTGTATTTGGCCTATGTTTATTAAGAGACTTTACAACCAAGATAAGAGGAGAGATGTCTCTTGACTGGTCTCACTTAATTCTAAGAACTGAATAGGTTCAAAGATGATAATTCTATCTGAACCACTATCAAAATATCACATCACCAATGAACCAATATCAAAATTAGAGGTAGACCATGTTATGATAAATAAGGAAGAAAAGGTTTTTGTTGAAAAGTTTGAAGCATTATGGACTAAGCATGATCAAGAAAAAGAAAATAACTAGTTGTTAGCTATGATGCAAAGTGACTCATATGGAAATTATGACTCTACTGGTTTAGGCACTTATGTTATTTTTGATGAAGATCATGAAATCCCAAATGTTTTAAGGGAAGAGACACCAAATACTCAAGGATCTAAAAAAGATTCAAAAATTTGGACTTTAAATTTTGATGGGGCTAGAAGTAAAAATGGTGCTGGAGCAGGAATTTGTCTTACTGCTCCAAATGGTGAAAAAAATTTAAGGGCTATCTATTTTTAGTTTTCTTGTACTAATAATGATGTTAAGTATGAATCTTTAGTACATGGGCTCCTATTAGCCAAGAAAAATGGAATAAAGAATCTAATTGTAAAAGGAGATTCAAAATTAGTAGTAAAGCAAATTAGAGAAAAGGCAATAGCAAAGAATGTCAGGATGAAATCCTATAAGCACAAAATTTGGGACTTAATAAAAGATTTTGAAGCTTTTAATATTGAAGTAGTTTCGAGGCTTCAGAATTTTGAAGCTAATAGGATGGCACAGATTGGTTCGCAGTTTGATCTAGAAATTAGCCTATTAGTTAATAATGAGTTAGTAAAGGTTATAGTAAGGCCAAATATCCTAGATAATGATGAGAATTGTCAAGTATTTGAGAATGATTTTCAAGTACTCTCATTCTTGCAACAATCAGGAGAATTTGCCGATCAATTGCAACCAAATATTGAAGAGGCATATGGGGATCAAATTATACAATTAAAGAATAATAAGCTTCCCAAAGGTTTAATCACTTTAGAGAGCCTTTTTGATCCAGAAGATGTAAGCCTGGAAAAGAAAAGGTTCTAATCAAGCAAAGTAGATTATTCTGAAATAGAGGTAAGTGAAGGGAAAAAATTAAAAGTTAGAAATTCTGCAACTCAAGTAGAAAAAGGAAAGGATAATTGAATTATGCAAAAAATATGATAGAGTCATAGCCTAGAGCTATGATGACCTTCATGGATATAATAGAGACATTATTCAACACACAATAGAACTGACTAAAGGATCTAAGCCTATTAGACAAAAACATAGGCTAGTGCGTCCAAGGATTGAGCCTCTAATGGTGGATGAGTTCTAGAAACTTTTAGATTTTAAAATAATTTTTTTGATCAAACACTCAACTTCGGTATCAAATATAGTACCAGTTAGAAAAAATAATGGTGATATAAGACTTTGTGTAGATTTTAGAGATCTAAACAAAGCATCTTTGAAGGATCACTATCCCTTACCCTCCATGGAATAGATTCTATAAACTGTGGCTAGATCAAAGAGATTTTCTTTGCTAGATGGTTTCTCTAGATATAATCAGATTTGGTTGGCTAATGAAGACTAATACAAGACTGCTTTTACTACCAAATGGGGAACATTTGCGTATGCTAAAATGCCATTTGGCCTGTCAAACGCTGGAGCCACTTTTAGAAGAGCTATGGATGTAGAATTTGGGGAACTTATAAATAAAATCATCTTGATTTATCTTGATGATCTTACTATTTTTTCAAATAATGTTGTTGATCATTTTGATCATTTAGAAGCTATGTTTAAAAAATGTCAAGAATTTAGAATATCTTTGAATCCTAAGAAATGTATTTTTGCTATCCCTCAAGGAAAATTATTAGGACATATAGTGTCTAAAGGAGTCTCCATAGACCCAAAAAGAGTGGTAGCTATAATGAACTTACCTCTTCTAGTAAATAAGAAAGTATTCAATCTTTCTTGGGAAAGATTGATTTCATCAGTCGGTTCATATTTGACTTTGCAGGCTTAGTAAGACCAGTGACACTCTTGCTGAAAAAAGACCTAATTTTCAAGTGGACTACAAAAGGAAGGAAAGCCTTTGAAGAGGTCAATAAAGCTATCTCAACAACTCTAGTACTTAGAAACCTAGACTTTTCTAAGCCTTTTGTAATGTATGTATATGGAGGAGAGCTTAGTATTGTTGTTGTCCTAACAAAAAAGGATGATAAATAGGAGGGAGAGCATCCAATAGCCTTTTTCTCAAGGACTCTTAGGGAATATGAAACTAGATATAAATTTGTGGAAAAACAAGCATATGCTATGGTAAAATCCCTCAAAAAGTTTAGGCATATAGTATTAGGAAGTAAAATCCTAATACTTGTAGCTCATCCAAGTGTCAGAGAATATATCATAGAGGGTGAAATTACTAAAAAAGAGCAAACTAGATAACTAAGATTCTTGAATATGATGTAGAAATCAAACCCATTAAATTAGTCAGAGGTAGGGGTTTGTGCCAATATATGACTCAGGAGCTTGGAAAAATGATACCTGAAGAGACAAATTCAGGAACAGAAGAAGAAATTGTATTGAGAATACATGAAGTTAATCAAGAATCCTAGGTCACAAGCAAGATTCATTTTATGAAAAATGGGATTTACCCAAGAGAACTCCCTCAAAATAAGAGAAGATACTATAGGATGTAAGGAGTTCATTTTGTTTTAATTGAACAGGTTCTTTTCAGAAGAAATTCTGATGTCAAATTGTTAAGATGTGTAGAAAAGGATGAGGCTAAGAAAATACTACATGAAATGCATCATGGAGTATCAGGTGGACATTTTTCTGCAAAGACCATAGCTATAAAGATAAGTGAAGTAGGTTATTTCTAGCCTACTTTATTTATAGATTGTTATCAGCTGGTTAAAAATTGTCAATCTTGTCAATATTATGTGGGGATGAGAAGGAATGCATCAATGCCTCTTAGTCCTATAATTATGGATGAACCTTTTGCTCAATGGGGTCTTGACTTCATTGGAATGATAAATCCAGTATCTAGTATGGGTCACAAATGGATCTTAACAGCCACAAATTATTTTACCAGATGGACCGAGGCAGTGCCACTCAAGGAAGCAACATAAAATGTGATCCTAGATTTTCTAGGGAGTATCACTACTCATTTTGGGGCTCCTCGCACCATAATTTTAGATGATTGTAAAGCATTTTTAGGGTCTAAAGTATCTGACATTGCATTAAAACATGGAATATATCTGAAAACTTCTTCTAATTATTACCCTCAGGGTAATGGTTTGGTAGAATCGACTAACAAGAACCTAATTAGACTCATCAAAAGAATAGGGGCTGATCATCACAAGGAGTGGCATAAAGCACTTAATTTATCACTGTGGGCTGATAGAATTACGCCTAAATAGGTGATCAAAATTTCCCCATATGAATTGGTATATGGGAAACCTACTGTAATTCCCTTAAGCTTGGAGATTCCTGTTCTCCAGCTGATCAAACAGATTGAAATTGAAGAAAATGGCCCCATGCAGGTCAAACTCATAGAACTTCTAGAAGTTCAAGAAAAGAGGGATGCATCACATGATTCATTGATAAATCATCAAAAAATAATTAAAGATTATTTTGATAAAAGGACTTCAAATCCCCATTTTGAAACAAGCTCAACTGTTTTAAAATGGGATGCAAGAGCCACCAAACCAGGTCAACACACTAAGTTTGAAGCATTATGGACTTGCCCTTATAAAATTCAGGCATGTAAACAACAAAATTCATTTGAGGTAGAAATGATGGAAGGTGAACTTGAAGATATTCCTATAAATGGAATCTATTTGAAACATTTTAGTTAAAACTATGTTTTTTAGTGATTTCGAATCATGCGGGAGTTGTAGATTCTTTTTGAGCAGGCTCAAAAGTCCTTTGGGTCACCAATAACTATAGAGTAAAAAATACTCTACATTTCATTCTGATTTTTAGTAGCACATGATCTAGATCATTGTCCCCACATACTTTGGTGTGAGATGGTGAAGTTTTGAAACAAAGCACGGGCTCTCATTTCCTTTTGATTCATTTTTCTCTAAACACTGAGTCAAGTGGAAGCTACCAAGTGTCATTTTCCAAGGCACTTTTCATAGTTTCAATAAGGCTATAGAACATGCCACGTGTCCCATAACAACTCAATGGAATGCAACAAGTGTCGGCTTTTGCATTTCATATCAGCACTCGCATTTCATCTCTTTTCAGCAAAAGGTTTAAATAAGCTAATAAGTATCAAGATCAGGTGGAAAGCACCAAGTGGTAATTGCGAAAGGTTTCAAATTTGCTTTTCTAAAAGTGACAGAAGATGCCACGTATCCCAGCTGAAGAGAATGGTAGCCACCATGTGTCGAGATCCAAATTATCTTCATTTTGCTTCACCAATATAACAAAGACTGTGGTGGGTCTCAAGTTTTGTTTTTGAAGCAAGCAAAAGCTGTCAGGTGTCACTGTCTATGTAAATACGAAATGAGACCCGATTGTTTCTATGATATAAATAGAGTAAAGCAGAGACCACCATATGTCACCTTCTGTAGGCTTCTAAAAAGGTAGCTAAAAGAAGCAGAGACCAACACATAACCCAAGTTAAGTAAAGCAAAGATTGCCACGTGTCTTTTGTTAAGGGAAGCATAAATTGCCACCTATCCCTTTGATCCTTTCCAAGTTGCTCAGGCAAGAAAGGCTGTGGGTCTTATTTTATTTTAAGCTATTAAATTTTTAAGGAAGCTGTCAGGATCTTGCTCCACCAATTAGAGCACAAATGATTACTTCTTGTATTAGCAACTAAACATGGAATTTAACCAAAATCAATAAGTAACTAGAAATATGAAACAACACAGGAATATGAGAGATAATACACAATTGTATTAATAATCACTCAGAAGAATATACAATAAAGAAGATGCCACTTCTTCTTCCACCTCAAAGGCTCGCCACACCTCAAGACCTTCTTCCCTCTCTCTCTTGATCCCAACAATCAACTCCAATACAGAATTGATGTTCTCCTCTCCAACTAGTCAGTAACACGCTACCAGTACACCAAGTACACAACTGTACTCCAAGTAGATCTCCCGCTCTCTACTGCTACCTGTAAATCACTAGACCTTACTCACCATTGTAGATCTCCAAAAGAAGCCATGCTCACCTGCTGACCAAGATCAGACAAATACAAAGAACCCTTTTGATTCTCCAAGCCAGCACCCACCTTGGTACTGTGGCACTAGGAGGAACACACCATTGCTCTCCTCTCTCAAAAGGAGCTTATTTGCTCTCTTACTCTCTAGCACAAATTTACAATACAGCCCATGAGTCCATATATAGATCTCATGCATATAATAATTAGACTATCTTAATTAAAATAATTAGACACGCAACTCAAGACTATGACTAGCCTTTAACATGCAAACTAACAGTCCAAAAATAGACTCTCCAAAATCAACATGCAAACTACATGTTCACGTACAGGCTACCAACGTCGGCTCATCCATGACCGATGTTGACCAACTAGTGACCGATGTCAGTTGCTTCTTCACTACTATATGACCAACATCGGTTTCCCTACAACTCTCCACAACCTCTATAACCTCTGTAACTCCTCCTATTTGCATCTTGGTGAAGCTTTTAGCTTCACAACCTAATAATCTCCCACTTGGAGATAAACAACTGCACCTATACCTGTACCTGTACACCATCTAAATTATTCCCTGGCTTGTATCCCTCTTCAAGATCAACCCTGAAGACCAACCACCACACATCTTGTGATGCTCCACCTGTCATCCAAGTAACCTGCCACATCTGAACCTACAACTCCATGTAGTGAAGACCTTAACCCTGCATAACAAGAATCCCTATTGTTAGTCCCTCTCAGATACCTAAGAATCCACTGAACCACCCTCCAGTACTCCTTCCCTGAATTGGCTCCGTACTTTCTGACAACCCCCACTGCTTAGGAAAACTTAGGCCTACACTAGACCTCATGTGATTTCAAACCCTGTTCTAAGCTAAGCTTGAACTGTCTAGCCCTTGGTGTGCTTTCTGATTCTACATCCTGCATCATGAACCTCACCAACACCATCTTCACACCAGCTCCCACTGGAGATAAAATCTCCATGTCTCTTATGCCAAAGAATTTTGCTGCTCCAAATTCTCCATGACATACCTCTGAACTAACCTTACCTTTAGCTCAGCAAAACCCTATATGTGCAAACTTGCTCCAAGCTCATCCTCCACATACAGTAACAAGATAATGTTGCGACCATCATCCACCTAGTAAGATAAACACAATGGTTATACTGACATTGACAAAAGCTCTACTTTGTCATCCACCTGGTACCACCTGTCAGCCTTATACCACTGTCCTGTAGCTTCCTCAAGACCATATACCTTGGCCTTCTGTCTCACGTGTCCATCCACTCTCTTCTTTAACTTGGGAATCCATCCGTCTCTTAGTGCTTTCTTCTAGCTGACAACTCCACCAAAAAATACCTATTTGGTTCTTCTCCAAGGACTCACACTCCTCATCCATGCCAAGCTCCCATTGTATCTGGATTCTACCTGCATTGCCTCTTCACGTCTTCTAGGTTCTTGACCATCAATAAGCAATATAAAGAAGGTGAACAACAAATATGAGGTTCACTTACCATTTCTGACCTCCATATGAGCATTTGAGACTTGTTGACAGCTTGCTGTCCACCCAATATCCGTTCCAGTGATCGATCTCGGCCATCTCCCAGTCTGTAACCAACCGATGTCAGTTCCCTGCACTGACCCTAACTACTGACGTCATTTCCCTGGCTGACACCGGTATCCCTTCTACCGATGTTGGTTCCTTCATGATCGATGTTAGTCTTCATGCTATCGAGGTCAGTTACTGTATGACCGATGCTGGTACTTGTGTTTGCCTGTGAGTGATAACTTTTTATTGCGAGCTCCTTTTGGGTCAAAACCCTTGTCCATATCAACATAACCCTGCTCAGAATAATTCAGTCTCCTCAGCTGATCTCTATCCACCATCTCTTCCATGAACACCAAGGCTTTCCAGTTCTTTAGCTTGTCAAAAACATTTGTCTTCCACTTAAGAACATGCATTCCCTTCCTACATATGTGACCAAGCCACAAAGCCACATCTCTGTAACAAAAGGTGAATCAGTAATATAAGTAGATAGATAAAGGATACCTACTTTCTTACCACCATTTAATTCAAGGGCATCCATTGTGAGAGTTACAGTGCATCTCCCATCACCCAACTTTCCTGAAGAAATTAGACTCATCTCCAAGACTAGAACCTACATGACTTCCTTCACCACCCGTGTGTTATCCATCTGCAATTTTAGCTTCACTTCCCCTTCGTCAATAATCTGACAAGGCTCTCCAACCCCTAAATAAATCTCTCCAAAGTCTCCAAAGACATACCCATGAAAAGATGCTCTATTTCGGGCTGCACGAAAAGAGGCAAAAGAATTTGTAATCAAAGATTCTAATTTATCCAGAGTAACCTGTGCAAGATTACCTGTGACATTTGCTTCTACACGTTGATCTTTTATCAACCAACAATCTCCTTTTCCCTACTCTTTCTTTCCATCAATCAGACCATTCATGCTATTTAGTTTCTCCATTCGTAGCTTATTTTATTTTGCCATTGCTATACTCCCACTCAATCTAAAACCCCTGCGAGTGACCTATAATCAAAAACACTACCAGATCTGAAACCACCTGTTAGTCAACCCAACCAAAAGCTCTGATACCACTTGTCAGGATCTTGCTCCACTAATTAGAGCACAAATGATTACTTCTTGTATTAGCAACTAAACACATAATTTAACCAGAATCAATAAGTAACTAGAAATATGAAACAACACAAGAATATGATAGACAATACACAATTGTATTAATAATCACTCAGAAGAATATACAATAAATAAGATGCAACTTCTTCTTCCACCTCAAAGGCTCACCACACCTCAAGACCTTCTTTCCTCTCTCTCTCAGTCCCAACAATCAACTCCAATATAGAATTGATGTTCACCTCTCCAACCAGTTAGTAACATGCTGCCAGTACACCAAGTACACAAATGTACTCCAAGTAGATATCCCGCTCTCTACTGCTACCTACAAATCACTAGACCTGACTCACCATTGTATATCTCCAAAAGAAGCCATGCTCACCTGCTGACCAAGATCATACAAATACGAAGAACCCTTCTAATTCTCCAAGCCAGCACCCACCTTGGTACTATGGCACTAGGAGGAACACACCATTACTCTCCTCTCTCAGAAGGAGCTTATTTGCTCTCTTACTCTCTAGCACAAATTTACAATATAGCCCATGAGTCCATATATAGATCTCATGCATACAATAATTATACTATCTTAATTACAATAATTAGACACGCAACTCAAGACTAAGACTGGCCTTTAAGACTCTCTAGAATCAACATGTAAACTGCATGTTCACGTACAGGCTACCGACGTCGGCTCCTCCATGATCGATGTTAGTCGACTGGTGACCGATGTCAGTTGTTTCTTCACTGCTATATGATCGATGTCAGTTGATCAGACCGACGTTAGTTTCCCTGCAACTCATTCTGCAACTCTCTGCAACCTCTGTAACCTTCGTAACTCCTCTTGTTTGCATCATGGTGAAGCTTTTAGCTCCACAACCTAACAGAAGTGGATTAAAATAGGTGTCAAAGGTGAAACACTCATAAGCAAAGACACAAAAGGAGTATAAGTTATGTGGAAAGTGTTGTGTGTCTTTAATAGGTGCTACAGAACATGCCAAGTGTCATTTTTTTGGTGTCTCCTAATTAGTAAGAAGGTTTTCAAAGAATTGGCTAAGTGTCATCTTTAATTTAAGATAAGGGAGTGTCTTATGATCTGTTTCAGCCAATGAACTACCAGAAGACAAAGTGTTTTAGAATCTATGAAATATCTTCTATTAGATAATTCCAATTCAGTTAGGTTTTAGTTGGGCCATTAGATTGGGAATAAGTAGACAATTCAGAGTGAATCCAAGGCTATAAATAAGGGTGTAGAGATCACCAAAAAAATGATCAGATACCAGAGAGAAATTTTTGAGAGAATTATTGTCAAGAGTTTTGACTTTCTAGAGCTATGACTAGGAATATCATTTGCCTTTGTTCCATTTTTTTAAGTTGGAAAGTTTATGTAACTGTGCATGTTTCTGTGCCTCTTATGTGACTAGACAATTAATAAGAAGATTGAATCCTGTGCCTTTGTTGATACTTTATGTGTCATTACAAAAAGTAGTCTAGACTGTGTTGTCAAGAGTTTAGACTTTCTAGAGCTGTGATTAGGAATGTCATTTGCCTTTGTTCTATTTTCTTGAGTTGGAAAGTTTATGTAACTGTGCGTGTTTCTATGCCTCTTATGTTACTAGAGAATTCAAATAAGAATATTGGACCTTGTGACTTTGGTTATATTTTCTATATCATTGCAAAAGAAGTCTATGCTGTGAGCCTTTGTTTCTATTGTTTCCATCTTTTACATTGATCATGCACTTGTTTGCTCTTAAATGTAATTGAATCTTACATATAGTCTCACTGTGCTTAGGATTAAGGTCAAATTAGATTTAGGCACATCACCATAGTTAGATTCTCTTTCTTGCATTTTTGTTTCTTTTAAAATTCCTATCCTTTTTCCCAGTATACACTTGATATAAAGAAGAGACCAGCTTCTTAAAAATTTGGAGGTTATTTCAAGTCACAAGTCCCACATCTTGAAACTTCCCATTGTTGGTGTTAGCAATAAGTGCAATTTTAAACATCAACAGTGATTTCCATGAGGAGATCTATATGGAGTAGCCTCCAAGATTTGTGTAAGACTCATCATTGGTTTGTAGACTCTGTCATTTTCTTTATGGTCTCAAACAAGCTCCTAGAGCTTGGTACGAGAAGATGGATAGTTTTCTTTTGAGTTCTAGTTTTATTCATTGTGAATCAGATCAAAATGTATACATCCTGAAGCAAGGTGAGGAGCTTGTCATATTAGTTTTGTATGTTGATGATCTCATCCTCACTGGCAGTTCTAATTCATTGATACATGACATCAAGCACAAGTTGGCAGATAGGTTTGATATGACAGATCTGGGACTTCTACATTATTTTCTTGGTCTTCAATTTTTTCAGTCTTCTAAGGGCATCTCTATTGGATAGCAAAAGTATATGATAGATCTTGTTCATCGATTTGGCATGGTTGATTGTAAGCCTACCCCCACTCCATATTAGTCAGGTATTGTGTTGTCTACCACTTGTACAACTCCTATTGTTGATCCAAATTTGTATAGGCAACTTGTAGGTAGTCTTTTATACCTGACTCATACCCATCCTGACATCACATTTGTTATGAACCTTGTCTCTCGATTCTCACATGAGCCTCATGAGAGTCATTGGCAAGAAGCCAAAATTATTTTGTGCTACATTCAGGGCACCACTCACTTTGGTATACATTACACACCACAAAGTTCTACATAGCTTGTTGGATACACTGACTCTGATTAGGCTGTGATGTTGACACTCACAAGTCCACTTGCGGATTTACTTTCACACTTGGTTTAGGTCTAGTTGCTTGGGCATGTAAAAAGTAGACTACTATTGCATTGTCCTCTACTGAGGCTGAGTATCGAGGTGCTGTCAAAGCTAGTTAGGAGAGACTTTGGCTTTGACAGTTGCTTGGAGAGTTTGGCTTCACACAGTAGGGTCCTACTACTCTTTGGTGTGACAACCAAAGTGTGATTGTTATTTCATGCAATCCTATTAAGCATCAGTGGACAAAATAGATTGAGATTCACATGCATTTCATTCGACATCTTATTTAGGATGGAGTTCTTTCTTTGGATTTTATGCCTACAGTTGAGTAGATTGTAGACATATTTCCTAAACCTTTGGCTTCTCCTCTTTGTCTTCAATTGCAAGCAATGCTTGGGTGAAGGAAGTTGTCCTTGGGGGGATTTCCCATGAAGTCCTTCCTTCCTTTATTTTTTATATATTTGGATTGGTTCGTACATGGGTATCTTATCAGGCCTAGTAGCCGGGACCCATATTTGTTTGTCAATCTCTTTATGTTTTCGCTTATGGGAGGGTGTTAGAATAATGAATATTTAAGCCTACTTAGGGATAATAGGGTAAGTTATTTATTACCTAGGGTTAATTTTATTTACCTAGGATAATTTGTTTATTATTGAGAATATCTCAACAATATATTTGTCTGTAGTATTTGAAAACAAATAGTTTGTTTTCTCTATTTGTAATCACAACAAATAGTTTGTTGTCATAAAACAAACTATTTGTATTATATATACTTTACAATCTAATAGATTGTAATGAGATATTAATGAGAGAATACAAATAATTTTTAGGATTATCACCTATTTTTTAGGTGAGAAAGAAACATATTTTATTCTCTGGTATTATTTTGTAGGTTATTTATTATGGGTTCTTTCTCCTAGATTGATCCTGTGGATCCTATGTATCTCCAGCTCATTCTTTCAGTAATAAAAAAATTAATTTAATCATAACCAAATCATAAATAATATTATAAGCACCTAAATTAGGATGATGAATATGAGTATAAGTTTTGGGCTTATAAGGAGGATATTGCATATTATTTAATCCATGATATAAAGGGTTAGGTTGAAGAGATTTTTTTTATAAAAATGTAGTAGTAATATCATCCACAACTTTACCTTTATCTTCTATTAAATGTTTGGAAGAAGATGTTTGATTATTAGTTATATTTTAATTCTCTTTTGGGGTAGACATATAATATCTTTACCTTCTTTAAACAATATAAGAATTAGTAGTCTTGATGTTATTTGGAGACTCATCAAAACCACATATGTTTATATTATCAACCAAGTCAATGGAAATACTATCATTCCCATGAATAAATACTTTAAATTCTTTAACAACTATACATGAGGGTCATGATCTAATTTTCAAACATTTACATAAAGAAAAAAATCTTCCTTTTTACCTTTTTAAGGATTAGAAGTTTTTCCTAAAGTAGATGATTTGTAATTTAAGTTTTTCTTGGTAGTGACCAACTCATTGCTATGATTATGGATGGCCTTTAAAATTCATGCATTATCATAAGTTAAACCAATAGAATCTTTATCATTAAACCCAACATGTTTGAACTTATTTCATATTATATATAGAAAGTAATAGTGGTATCATATTGTACTATGTCCTTATCTTCTAAAGACATTTTATATTTCAAAAGAAATAAACCACAAAAATATAATCTAGATATGTTTTCTATGGTCTAATGTCATTAGGAATTTTATGATGTAGCCTAGTAAATTTAGTATTGACATGATAAAATATTTCACCTAGAGCAATAAAAATATTTACAAGCTCATTAACAAGATTTAAATCTTCTTTAGACTTGCCAAAACAAAGCTCTATTCAATATTATATATCTTTCTAAGTACTAATCACCTTAGTAGGAAGACTTATAAAGGCTTGATATGCTTTACCTTCTAATGTTTTCTAAAACACTCTAAGATAATTTTTTGCATTAGTTATGCCAAGAGTCGCACATATTAGCTTAAAATTGTCTAAATGATCTTCCAAGACTCACCAAAGTTTCCTAAATTTTTTGGGACATTAAGTATTTAAAGTGAGGGTAAATTACCAAGATAAAACCAATATTAATTGGATTTCCACAAATCTAATGATTTACAACTTTCTGGTCATTATCTACCTCGTAATTTGCTTAACTATTAATTATTTTAGCTTGATCCCTATTGTTTTGTAGACTAAGAATAAGGTCTCTAGCTCTATCTTATACTCATTTTTCCATTAGAATATTCAATAGGGTATACTACTTGACTGGGTTAATTTTATTCTATAGGTCTATTATGGTTAGTAAGAGTAATAAAATCACCAAAAAGAAAGGCTTTAGAAATAAAATAAGTTATAGGTTGAGGATTAACAATCAAAGTTTGTTCTTTTTTTTCTTAAATGTGATGATTTTGTTTCAAAATATGAAATTGAGTTTGATGACTAAAGGTTGCATACTAATCAATTTTGAAGATTGCTTCATTTTATTCCTCAGATAAAAACTCAAGAATACAGTATAAATCATAAAATATATTGTACTAATAAAAATGAATAATATTAGAGCTAATATATCTACTTGATCCTTGACAATATCAACTTCAAGATGGATAACAAGAGAGGATAGTGATGGTAAAATAGAATTAAAAGAAAGAAATAATAAATAAGAGCATAAAGATAGGATTTTTGAGACAACTCCCTGGTGGAGTTGTCAAATTGATTGACAATAAAATTTCATGTCAATAAATCAACCCTTTTGCCCATCACAAAGGTCAAGATGGAATCAAACTAGTTTAATCATAGGGGATATATTGATAAAATATTAAATTTAAAAATGTGTAGATTGTTTTTAATAGTTCTAAGAATAATTTAATAAAATAAAAAATGAATTAAATATCATAATATTTCAAAAATCAAATAGTTCCTTTTAATGTAAAATCGAGATCAGATCTAACATATAGAATATAACTTATCCAATGGAGTAAGTTCTATAAAAGTTTCATGGCCATACTTTTTATTATAACACATAATCGAAAAAATTACTAAATAGTTCACTCATAGTTTAGCATGGAAATATGAAATGAGATCCATAATTATGTTACATCTAATGTATGAACTAGACTAAGTTCATAACCCATCAAAAAAAAAATTTATAAAGTATTTTTTAACCACCCATTAGTTGGATAAAAGTGGGTCAGTGTGTTCATACTCACTCATCTCTATCAATGTACTATACTGTAGCCTTTCTAATGGAGTCATTAGTGACTTGTGCTCTTATTCAAGTACCCGTATAGGTTATAAAATATATAGTACCTCAAGGGTAGTATCATCAAATTCTAGAAATAAAATGTATAAAAAAGTTTAGATACAATAGAAATATCAATATACTAAGCTTGGTTAAGTATGATTCATTACATTCATAACCAATAAATAGAGATCAAGGGAAAATGACTATTTCTAAAAGCAATGCAAAGTATTTGAACACCTTTACAAATCTCAGTCAATTAACATAAGAAGTTGGACATGTCAAAAAATAATTTTACTCATGCTTCAGGGATGTTTCAAAAACTATGCTTAAGCTTTGATTATGAATAACTTACCAATTTTATAAGCAGGGTACTAGTTTAAGACTAGATTGCCTAAGGATCAATCATATAAAAAAATAGATTTTTTAATTCCCTTTATCCTATTACAAGGTCTTAGTTCACATATTCGATTACTTACTAAATAATTATATCCACTTAAGCCTCAATTCCAAATTATACTATTATTATAATATTACAATTGCATGAACTTATTTTTATCAATTAAGAATGAGAGACTATTAATAGAATTTTTAATAACCTAATCTGAACATAGAACACTTGCTCCTCAAACACAAGATGCTTAGCTAGGAATAGTTATGTTCCAATAAATTTCCAAATAGAGTACATTATTTTCAATGTAACTTTATTTAACATAAGATTAAATAAATCTTAATGCTATTCAATTATAATTAATTGATTTATGAATTGCCCACACATCCCTAGTAAAATACTTGATAATTGATTTGAAAGTATTATCCTTTAGTATTAATTCATACTCACTACTCAAGTAAATATTCTCAATAAAATTTATTCCTCAAACATCAAGTTGATACAACTTCTCAAAATTTTATAATCTAAAATTAATCCCTTAATTTTCCAATTCAATTATCTATAATTTGTTTATCCAACTAAGAGGTTATAGTTTTAACATTAGTGATGTCCTAATACTCTCAGATGTTCATCCATGAATTAATAAGATTCAAAATCTATAGGAATTAGAAAAGTTCATATAATAATATAACTTCCAACTTCATCCATTATAAAAGATAACAAATATAACCATATCAAATGAATACTATTACCTATCTTAAATAATCTTTTGACTAGATAGTAACAAATAATTAACTTTAATAAATATAACATTACATCTCTTATTTCCTTATCTTCAAATAAAGAAGGAATAAAACCACAATCCAAACATAATTGGTATTTGAGTCAAACCATAATGATTAATATAATCAATATCTAATTATTTTTCCAACACTATATCAATGCTTTATAAACAACAAAGCTTTATAAACATAGTTTAAGATAACCAAAACATTACTCAAATGTTACAATAATTAAATCAACACTACAACTATTTATTCCAAATAAATAATCTTGATCAAGTATTAACTTTATATCAATTTAGTAATGCCATGATATTCCAAGTAATCTAATGACCAACTATAATCAATTTAAGAATCAATGTGTGTGTGTGTGTGTGTGTGTGTGTGTGTGTGTGTGTGTGTGTGTGTGTGTGTGTGTGTGTGTGTGTGTGTGTGTGTGTGTGTGTGTGTGTGTGTGTGTGTGTGTGTGTGTGTGTGTGTGTGTGTGTGTGTGTGTGTGTGTGTGTGTGTGATCATACATCATTTTGCATTAAATACAAATAACACTACATTCAACTACATCAAATATCATTCATTTTAATCAATTTAAATAACTTAGAAATGAAGAAATGAATCCAATCAAAACACATAATCCAATGAAAAAATCCTACCTCCCTAGTCCCAATGTGCCCAATCATAAATTGCCTTAAACCATCCCAATCATCAGTTGGATATAGATCATGACAATAGAGAATTGATGGATAAAAGATTAGAAAACAATCGAGATTGATAACAAAACAACAAATGACCAGTGAAAGAAAACCAAACACATAATAAATCCACTAAGATTTATTAACTGGGTACCTAATTAAGATTGTAGCTCTATTTTGAAATTCTCAATTTATGGTCCATATTCTATTTTAGAATATAATATGACTCATAAATCTATGTAGTCATCTTCACGTACTATTTTAATAGATGTTTAGGAGTTATAAATAAAAATGCTAAAATAATATAACAGGTCAACCAATTAAAAATTAAAACTCACGTAAAATGTTAAGCTACATTATTAAAAAGAATGATTTTAAGTAACATAATAATAAATCAAATGTTCAATCAAAACCATCTATATAATAGAAACAACTAAATAATCAATAGATTTATTGCCCCCAATAGATCAATGTAATCATGAATGATAATGATCTCAATTATCATTTCCAAAATTAATTTAATAATTCAACATGATTTCATAATCTTAGGTTAGATAATTACAACTTTAAAATTCATAGAAAGTCAAAACAATAGATTAAAAAAAAATCAAAACCCTTAAACTATTTCAAATCCTTGTGAGGAATCCCTATGGTCCTTGTCTCTAAAAAATATCCATGGTTTGAAACAATCACTAGGTCCTTTTTATTTTTCTTTACTATATTTCTTTCACACAATTGTACCCTTTTAGGGTTATAAAAATAATAACTAAAAATCAAACCCTAGTTACATTGTAACACAATCAAGCCATATGGATCTTTTAAAACAAATAACTAATGTAATCATAATGAACTTGAACCATCAAAAATAAACCAATAGTCATCTAAGTCATATGTCTTTTTTATTTTCAAATAAAGTCATCAAAATAAACTACACATAGTCACCACAATTTGTAAAGCATTTACCTTTAAACATATCCATCAAAATAACATAATCATCTAAAATAAAAAACATAGTCAAACCAAATAATTATACACATAGTCACCATATTGAAGGTTGCATGGCTTCAATCAAAAAACCAAATAAGTCCTTTGACTTAGAATTGATTCAAACTAGCATAACAACACAAAAAATGATTGTAATCATTTAACAATCATTAGACACAGTTAATAATTAAACCTATAAGATTCACAAAGAATATGAGTTTGCATTTAATGAAAAATTAATTTTCCTCATAATAAAAAAACAAGTAGTCAACTATGTAATCAAAACTAAAAATAATAGATATATAACCCACAAACTCACTGTGGGGTTCCAAAAAAAACACAATGATAACACCCACATACAATCATTCTAAAACCAAAAAAAATAGCTTTACCAATAGTCCAAACAATTACTATAAGTACTTAACTGAGCCCTCAAAAAAATAAACATCATGGCCATTATTAGGGTTGTACCTGAACTCAAAAAAAAATTAAGATTTCATCTAAATACCTATATCAAGCCATTGACTTTATTTTTCAAAAGTAAACCCAAAATTCAAAACATTATTTACTTGGTTGATGAAATTCAACCATAGAAGTTTCTATACTTTTAGTCTCCAAGAAAAACAATTTCCATCTATTTTTACAAAACCATTCACCTATTAAACATGAAAAAAACCCTAGATAACTCTTCATAATCCCTGCATGGCTATCAAATTAAATGGTTCTACTATAGTTCCCATTTCCCAAAATTCTTTGTACATAACTGCTTCACATTCCCCTTTGGCTCCATGCCAAAAAATTTGATAGAGCTTCCCCAAGGTTTCCAAACCTCAAAGATTGAATGCCAAAATGAATGAATTTAAACCTAAAAACCATTTGATGTCTCTCGAACACCTTTGCTTGGTAAGACAATCCAATGCCATGACCCCTAGGTCATTGAATTAAACAATTAACCACCAAACTAATTATCATGACCCCCATGTGGGTTGAGACCCTATTTTAAGTACCCATTAAAATAAATACATAACCAATGTAAACAACACACTAATATGCGAAGCAAGATCCATTAACATGCTAAACAACATGCCCAGGTCAATGCAGTGCACCATTTTAAGATATTTCAATCACAAGTTCAAAATTAAATAAGGTCCTTTTAAAAACCAATTAAGTCACATATTTAAATACAAATGAAATTATCAATAAAATTTGAAGATCAATTAGAACATACAAAAAAATAATGCAGATAAGAGCCATAGTCAACCTGTATGTTACACAATCGACTAGACTATTAAAGTGTACACAATGATTTCAAGAAAAAGTCACAACATCAAAACTGACATAAACGATAAAATTAATTAAAGGAATGCATTTGTAAAACACTTAGACCCAAATAATGATATCCTTGAAAATGATAAAATATCAAATAAAAAATGTTTTTACCAAGTAAAGACTGATTCAAATAAATAATTAAAGAAAATGATCATAAAATGATAACATATAATAGTCCAAAACATAATGAAAAAAATATTAATACCTACAAGCTCAAATTTATGTTTAATTTCAATATTTTTTTAATCCTTTGCTTTACCATGTTTCCTTGTTAATCGATCTCAATCACAACCTAGCTCAAGTACATGTCCTTGTAGTCAACCAATAGACTATTAACATCATCTAGATATCTAAGTATAATAAATATGATAACATCATTTAAATAATATGACAAATTTAATAATGAACCAGTACACATTAATATATAGTATCAAATGCTATAATGAAATGTAATTCATAATCATCTTAGCAATTATAATAAAGATGTATCAATGTAGATCAGTAACTGTAATACCACAATAGAATAACAAATATGTCTCAAATAGTTCACATCTAGACTATATCCACATAATGAATTAAATTCAACTAATTTAGATTCATGACAGAAAGATGAAATCTCTTTAAGAAAATATCTCTAATATGTTGAGTGATGTTTATCTTTCTTATTAGTTTCATGCCACAACAACTAAATCAAACTAAAAGAAAAGAAATTCAAAAAGTGTAAAGATAGATAAAATACATTAAAACAAAAACCAAATAAATATATATAAATAACAACTAACATGACCAAAAACTAATAAATTAAGGGCATGAACCTATCTAAAAATAGCCTAGTAACACTTAAGTAAAATGTAAACTATGTCTAAAGAAGCTCTAATAAACATACTTATTAAAAATAAATGAATTAAACAATAAAGATATAAAATGAAAACAAAATCTAAATCATAAATAATAAATCTAACACTATTTAATATCTAAGAAAGATTATCTAGAAATTAATAAACAAATAATGTAAGCATCAACTAATCAAATAAAAAAAATTAATAAGAAAACAAAAATAACTAAGTAAATAATAACTAAAACAAAAATAAAATAAAAAGAAATTTGAAAGTAATAAATGATTATTCTTAAAAACTAATTAAAATAGGAAATAAATTCAAATAAAGAAAACTAAACTAAGAACACAAAATAACTCTATCTAAGAACAAAATAGAAATCTAAACTAAAAAAATAATGAAAAAAGTGCGAGAATTTGAAAAATAATGATCTTGTGGAGTAAAAAAGATTGAATTTTTTGAGAAACCAATGGAATAAGTGTGATTACAAACATAATCCTTATATGAAAATCAATATGCAATCGATATATTAACATTTTTTTTTAAAATTTGAGATATTCATCATTATTTGATTAAAGTACATGTTTTCTACACATATGAGTACATATCTACAATCATCAATAACATTATTAATTGATAATATTTAGATAATAAGTTATGAATAAATCAAGAAACTAGGATATACATATGTTATTCAATCAAATTATTTCACCATTAGAGAAAATGTTATTTGGTCTATCTAAAATGATTATTCAATCTCAAATATTGCTTGCACAAAAGAAGAGAGAGATTGAAAACTTTAAAAACTTGATGAGCTCTTAATACATGTGCCTTTTCCCCTTTGTTATGTGTCTTCAGTCTCCTTATAAGTAATTCTCCCTTGAGATAGCTATGATTTTAATTTATAACCCACTTTAATTAGTTATAGTTATAAAGTGAGTTACATTTTAAAAGTCAATTACATTATAATTAATTTACTTAATAGGTTATAAAACTTATAACCTCATTTTATACTAACTTAAAAATAATTCTAGGATATTAAATTAAATAATATAGAACAAATTATAATTTCTAATGGGTGGGGGGCTTTTGTCTTGTTTAAAGATCATTGAGACAATTATGTAACTATGTATATAATTAATAATCAATAAACTATAATGTCAAATGATCTAAACATATTAATACTATACTCCATAAAAGTAAAATTTATCTAGAAACATCATATGATCAAATTTAAAGTATTTAAACCATCTAATATTGCATGCTCATACCGATTTCACAACCTAAGTTGAAATTGATCAAAAGAAGCTCAAAAATTATGTCATCAAAATCAAGATATTATCAAAATTACATGTATGTAAATAAGTTTAAAATTAAAAAGTATCCAATAACAACACTATAAATAATATCTTAACAAAAATGAACAACTAAGTCAATAGAAACATATCACATAACAAATTAATCAGAGTAACTGCTAGAAATAAGATCAATGAGAGGGGCTCCCTTATCTATATGATATTCTATGTATACCATTGATGCAACTAGTAATTAAACTAAATTTTTCCTCCAAATTCATCATCAATCTTGATATTTACCTTTTTTATTACACATCACTGTGGGTTAATCCATACGACTACCAAGTCATCTCTTATTATATGAAAAAGTTTTATCTAATACAAGTGAAGTGGACCTAGTAATCATAGCTAAAGAGAGATTTAGAATATTAAGGTTCAGATTGACCTCAAAAAAGAATTTGACATGATTGAATACAAGAGGGTTATTATGTATTGAATCAATATCATTATCCATCCCACTGAGAGATTCAGTTGTATGATTTCATCTGGAAGGACAATATCTCAAATAGGATATTCTCAAACCTCTATGAGATACACCATGAAAACTAATAGAGGATGATTGGATATCATCCAATAAGTTCCATAATATAGTATCATTCACATCAAACTTTATTGACATAAAGATTCCATAGTGTAAAGTCCTAGAGAAAGTTTTGGCAACCCTGAGACCATAAAAATGTCTCTCATGATAACTACCCCATGAAGGAGTATCACTATCCTATCTTGAACTATCTTTGCCCAGAACATTCCTTATTTAATTATGAAAATCTAGGGTCTACCCTGAAATTTCTCAATTTAAAATAATTACAAATAAAAACTTAATATCAAACTTTATGTAATCACAAATGCCTTCAAAATAGTCAAATGCTCAATATATGTGTTTTTTAATACATTATTTCTAGTACCAAGAGAGCATGTTGTAGTAATGCATTAATGACAAAGTGATTAGATTGATGGTTTGGAGAGATATGCCATATTTTTAGGTCTATAAGGACAAATAAGAAGCTATGAGGCATCCATAGATGTCTTGGTGAAGCTCTAGTATGTCACTTAATCATTTAAAATGAAAAACATACATCTTCTATCTTAAGAGAATCCAGACCATCACTATATGTCATGCATATATGATTGAACCAAAATTTTTGTTCATTTATTTCTAGTATTCATAAAGGAAACTATGGTCAAAGTATTTCATGGAGATGTTGTCTATAGTACCAAGAAGGTTCCTTAAAAATTTTGACTCTTGAAGAGTTTTCTAGCTAAAGTTATAAACCTTCAAAGTTATTCTTGTGGACCATGATGGGATAGAGACCATCAAGTTTAATTACATTAAACACTAAGGTTAATTTGTCTATTCAGATCTAACGGTGAGCATTAATTAGATCAAGATCTAATGGTGAGATTTTCATTACATTAGATAATGATCCAATGGTGTGCATGATCTTATTAGACTTGATCTAATAGTTCATATTCAATCAAAATATTAAATAATCTAAGGTTTCACATGTTGGTGACAAGTGTCACTATGTCATTGAGTTGACAGAAAATTAATGGTTCACAGGCATTTGTAATTATAGAGATCGATAGTGCAGGTTGAGTCAAAAATCAAATGTGTAGAAGGCACATAGAGCTACCAAGTGGCATAATCATGGGATCTCTCATCTAAAAGATCAATGGTGAGAGTTGCATGATAAAGATATAGATAATTAGAGGAGATCGACAATGTGTATTTTTCCACAATTACTAGTAAGCATGAGATGAGGTTAAGGTGCTCGATGTTTAACATTTACTTAGTGACCATTGGAATTTGAATATTAAAATTCATGAGGGAAAAATAGTACTTAGTTCTTTAGCTATATCTTTTGATCTAGGACAAATTTCTTGTTGCAAAAAAAGCAAAGTTGTAGAGGAATCTAAGGCATATCTAGTGAATCTAGTTAGAAGGTCTGAATGTTTTTACAAGTGAGGATATGGAGATTCAAAGTTGACTATTTATTTATTCATCATGCTACTATGTACAAAATAATGTTTGAGCAATATATACTTTAGTAGAAGAGTGTTTTGGTAGGAAAAAATACTTGAAGATGTCTTAGATATCATATGGAGTAGGACCATGTAATTAAAAGTGATATTATGTTCTTAATTTGTTCAATGGAGTGATAAATGGGTGAATATGTCTCCATGAGACCTATAAGGGCTAATAAGGCCTAATTGAAAGGTGTAGCTACATAAGTGTGACCCATAGATGTTATGGCCAAGATGTTATGGCCATGATCTGACAATTTATTTGAGCTATGTATTAGCATGATTGATGTATTAATGGTTAAGACAAGTTTTATGGCTAACAAAGAAGTTGATATGCATAAAGACTCTATAAATAGTGGAGACCAAGGCAATGGTTTCTAGATTTGAGTGTGCATGTGTTAAGAGAGAAGAACATAGATACAAAGGAGAGAAACTTTGAAAGAGAATGTACAAGTCATTGAGGGCCATCAGAGAGTGAAGAAGATTAGTTATGGATATTTGATCAAGTTAGTGAAGGTGAATGATAAGGTCAATTTATCTAATGGACCTAGAAAGAGGTAAATTAAGTGAGTAATCCTTAGAGGTTGTTTGAGAGAGATTGAGGTTTAAAGAGTCCGAGCAATAGGATTCCATCATCATGTGTGTTTAAAATCATATCATAAATGGAGATTAGATCAGAGGTAGCTGAGTTGATGCTTGGTTTCCTAGTGGGTTGTAACCTTCTTGTTAGTTGGAGATAGCTAAAGGTCAAGTTGGTGCTTGAGTAAATTAAGGGGTAGGTGCTCCTTGATCAGTTGGTGCTAGTATAAATGTTGGATCTTATTTTATAGGATTGTATTCCATCTTGTAGGTTTTAGTGGGTTTTATCCCCCAAGAGGGTTTCCCACATATATGTTGTGTTCATGTGATGTATGATCTTATGTATGCTTTGGATTTATGTGCTTTCATGTTTATATTGTTTGATCAAGATTGATGTATGTTGAATGTATAAGAGTTGGGAGTAAAATTTATATTATCTAACATCACTGATTTACTAATCTCAATGATTTTACCTCTAATAATTGGTAATAGAATGGGACATTCTTTGTAATTTTAACAACTTGAAGGTGATCCAAGGTACAAATATGGCTAAGTAATTGAAGAAATAGACTCAAGAGTTGAAGGCTCATGTGTAGGTTACTTATGCATGTCTAAAATTAAGTGAAGAAAAGTGAAATCATCTCAAGGAATTTTTTTAAAAGTACAAAGATAAGATGAGACAGTATGATCATGAAGAAGCTCATAATAAGATCATGGCCTCAAACTTTAAGTCTATTATGGATGATTGAATCAAGCTCAATAAGGAGATAGAATCCTTGAAATCAAGCTTAAGATAAAAATATGATAAAGAGAAAATCAAACTTCTTGAGGATAAATTAATGGTTACAAAGACAAATCTGAGATCAAAAGGGAAAGAATGCAAACATCTCAAGACTTAGTTAGAAGAGACAAATGCCAAGTTGATTTCAAATCAAGGTGAGCATGATAAGTTAACATCCAATCTTGATTCTATAAAGATTATTGAATATCAAGCATGTAGATTGAAGGATGACATGAAAAAATAAGATAAGAGGGAATATGAGACCATTCAAGATATTAGAATTCAGTTAGAAACTACAAGTTTAAGTATGAGATCTAAAGAAGATGATAGTGTTTAATTGAAGACCAAGCTAGATTCATTGAAGGATGAGCATGAAAATTTTATTGTCAAAGTAAATAAGACTGAGAAAAATCAAGAGAGGCCACATCACTATGAGAAGGATGAAAGTACCAATATCAATAAGAAAAGATCCATCAAGTAGCCAAGTGCCATAAGGTATGAAAGATCTTTTAATGGTCATTGTTATAATTGTCACAGGTTTGGTCATAAGGCAAGAAACTGTAGAAGGAAGAGTAGTTGATTAGCTAAAGGTATGGATATCATAGTCTATTATAATTATCATAACATGGGACATATTTCTATATTATACCCCAAAATGGATGGGAAAAGACTAACCTAGGTATGAAGACCTAAACCAGTGAAGATTGAGCATAATGAACTTATGAGACAAGATGGTCTATTTATTGAGATTCATAATATTCATCAAGTAGAAGGTATGAATGATGTCATTTGTTTATGTTGTCATCAAGTTGATCATGTTGCTAGATAGTGTAAAATCAATCTCTTAGGTCATAATAAGGGACATGGACGTCCTAGTGTTCTCAAGAAAGGTCAATCCTTGGTATGGAATCCTAAGTAAGTGGAGACCAAGAAAATTAATTTAGTTGATATGAAAGATCAAGGTGGACTACCTACTAAAGAAAAAGAGGAATAAAATATGAAGAAGGTTCAATAATGACAAAATAATGTGTCATCTATCCAAATACAAAAGGAGAATCAAAATTTAGTACAAGTCAAGCTCAAAGAAAAGACTAAAGTCCCAGTTGAGACTAATTTTGAGGTAGGTATGAGTTTAAGTGAACATCCTATTGTTGTTATGAATGTTTCATGAAGATAACATCAGTTTTAAATGCATAGTGATGAGATTATTTCTTTAGTTGAAAAGGCATGTCATGAATCTTTGTTGTCTCCATATATTGTCAATCCAATCTTATAAGAAAATGAGAATATTGTAGTGGATGAGCATGTTACTTCTCTTAAGCCTAAAAATAAAAATAATAACTATCAATACCAGATGACCAAATATGGTTTTCTTGCCATGATAGACATGAAGAAAAGTCGAGAATTTTTATTTTCTACATTAGTTAACAAGTTTGAATCAAAGAATGGAGTTAAGGATCTATTAAAATTCAAGCTAGTGATGATGCATGACAGTAATTCAAATGAGAGTATGGAGATATGGGAGTCTCATAAGTTTTGGGACTTTTAGTCTCAATATGGCAAAGGGGTGTCTCTCTCTAAGATTTAAGGATACACTTGACCAAAAAAAAGGAAGCATGGTCGATGCTTGTTGAGCTTTGATTATTGTTGCAAGACAAGATATGTCATTAGAATGAAGATGTTGGTTATGAAGGACTGAAGGTAGAGAATGGAAGTTTTCAAATTTCTAATCAAGGATGGTGTGTTATCTATATAATCTATTTCATATAAATGTATGTTGATCTTGTTCAAATGTGCTCAAGATGTGTTCAGGGTTTTTAGTCCTAAAGGTAAGATCTTATCAACTACTTAAAATGATTTGATCAAATATTAAAGACTAAACAAAAGGTTATTTGAGTAGGAGGAGAATGTGTTGTCATATTGTTGATATCATGAAGAAGGTATCAGAGTTTGTCTATGACAAGTGGGTGTCTCTACCTATGCTTCTTAAGAGATATTTTTTTTTTGTGAAAGCAAGTATGTGTGCTCTAGGTAATGATCAAAGTTCCAATCGGTATAGATATTGAAGGCAAAAGGTAAGCAAGATATTATGAAATATAAGATTGTAGATGAAGGAATTTGAGAATGTTAAATCAGTTTGGATCATGGTTCAAGAGGTTGATTAATTAAAATAAGGATAAGTAATTTAAGGACAATAATATCATTTGAGTATGTGTTTGGCTAAGGAGGAGATAACTTAATTAGCTTATGTGGATTGAAGAAGATGTGCATGATGTGAGGGGGAGCATATGTGAAGATTATTTAGTCATGATATAAGTATGATTATGTCTACTACAATTATAAATTCAAGAAGATTGATATGTTGAATTGATCTAACCAAGTCATGCATTTTGACAAGGTATTAAATCTTCATGCATTAGAAAAGAGAGCTTGTGAGTTTTGTACGTAGACATGTCTAACGATCATAAAATTTCAAGTTTAGATTGGTGCATGTCAAAGGGGGATAAATTGGTTCATATGATTGAAATTATGCAAGCATCTTGAGCATCTTAAATAATATTTGAATGGTTACATGATGCTAAGGATTAATTGTTTACATGTTGAGGAATAGACCCTTTGTCATTAATGCCAAAGGGGGAGAAATATCAAAATGAAGAAGCTCAATTCAAATAGGTAATAAGTCATTCTGACGGTATTTTTCCATCAATGACAAAGGGGGATATTGTTAAGTATAGTCATTGATGTCAAAGAGAGCATGTTATACTAATGTATTAATGAAAAAAGTGATTAGAATGATGATTTAGAGAGATATGACACTTTTTTAGTTATATAAGGACAAATAAGAAGTTTTGAGGCATCCATAGATGTTTTGGTGAAGCTCTGGTTTGCCACTTGATCATTTGGAATGAGAAACATGCATCCTCTAGTTTAAGAAAATCTAGACCGTCATTGCATGTCATACATATATAAATGAAACAAAAAGTTTATGCATTAATTTTTTAATAAAAAATTCAAATATGGTCAAATTATTTCATGGAGATGTTTTATATAGTGCCAAGAAGGTTCCCTAAAAATTTGGACTCTTGAAGTGTTTTCTATCTCAAGTTATAAACCTTCAAAGTTGATCTTGTAGAATATGATGGGACAGAGACTATCAAGTTTAACTATGTTGAAGTCTAAGGTCAATTTGTCTAGTCAGATCTAATAGTGAGCATTAATTAGATCAAGATATAACAGTGAGAATTTCATCAAACTAGATAATGATCCAACGGTGCACATGGTCTTGTCAGACTTGATCTAATGACGCATATTCAATCAAAATGTTAAAGAATCTAAGATTGCATGTACTGGTGATGAGTGCCACTATCTTGTTGAGATGATATAAGATCAAAAGTTTTTTGTTAATTTATACTGATAGATATTGATGGTGTGGGTAAATTTAAAATTAAAATGTGTAGAAGGCACATAGAGCTACCAAGTGATCACAGGAGCTCTAATCTTAGATAAAAAATGAGCATTGCATTATAAAGTTTAAACTACTTAGAGGAGATCAATGGTGTGTATTTATACATAGTTTTTAGGAAACACATTATAAAGGTTTTTGATGTTTAACATTTGCTTAGTGACCATTGGAGTTTGAATATTCAAATTCATGAGGGAAAATCATTTCTTAAGTTTTTGGCTATATCTTTTGATCCAGGATGAATTTATTAATGATGTAAAAATAAAAGTTATAGAGGAATCTAAGGTGCATCCAATAAATCTAGTTATAATTTTTTAATGTTTTTTATAATTTAATATATGGAGCTTCAAAATTTATTATTTATTTATTCATGGTGCTACTTTGTACAGAATAATGTTTGAGTATTTTATGCTTTATCATAAGAGTGTTTTGGTGGGAGAGAACACCTAAATATGTCTTATAGATCATATGGAGTGGGCCCATGTAATTAAAATTGATCTTGTGTTCTAAATTTTCTCAATGGAGTGCTAAATGGGTGAATACGTCTCCATGAGACCTATAAGGGCTACTAAGGCATAATTGAAAGGCATAACTACTTAAGTATGACCTATAGATGCTATGACCAAGTTCTGACAATGTATTTGAGCTATGTATTAGCATGATATATGTCTTTAGGATTAAGGCAAGTTTTATGGCTGACCAAGACGTTGATATTCATAAAGACTCTATAAATAGTGGAGACCAAGGTAATGGTTTCTAGTTTTGAGTGTGCATGTGTTAAGATATAAGAATATAGATACGAAGGAAATAACCTTTGAAAGAGAAGGTATAGGTCATTAAGGACCATTATAGAGTGAAGAAGATCAATTATGCATATCTTATCAATTTGGTAAAGGTGAATGATAAGGTCAATTGATCTAATGGACCTAGTAAGAGGCAGATTGAGCGAGTAAGCCTTAGAGGCTATTTGAGAGAGATTGATGGTTGAATAGTGTAAACAAGAGGAGTCCATCATCAGGTGTCTTTGAAATCATATCAAAGGTAGAGATAATATTAGAGGTAGTTGATTTGGTGCTTCGTTGCCTATGGGGTTGTAACCTCCTTGCTAGTTGGAGCTAGCTAAAGGTCAATTAGGTACCTGAATAAATTAAGGAATGGGTATTCCTTGATCAGTTGGTACTAGTCTAAATGTTGGATCTTGTTTTATATGAATGTAGTCCATCTTGTAGGGTTCAATAGGTTTTATCCCCCAAGAGGGTTTCACACATATATGTTGTGTTCATATGATGTATGTTCTTATGTATGCTTTAGATTATGGCATTCATGTTTATATTACTTGATCAAGATTGATGTATGGTGAATGTATAAAAGTTGGGAATAGAAGTTTGATTATCTAGCATCACTAATTCACCCCCCACTCTTATTTAATGTACCTATAATATCTATTCCACTGACAAAACCAAATTATGAATGATGCAAACAATAAACATGTTCCTAATGTCACAATATTTAAATAAAACCCTAATTTTGATAACAACATATTTTAATATTTTAACAAGCTCCATATATCCAATAAATATAATGAATAAAAGATAATTGAAAAATGTAAACATTTTTGTCAATATCAACTTAAAAGAATTTAATTTAATCAACTACCAAGTGATTGAAAATTTTGAAATAAACTTCATAAAAATTGATTATTTTCTATGCCTAATAATATCTTGAATTCTAATGTAAGCAACATAATCAAATCTCATATTTCAAATATTTGCATAAAAATCTTCATGCATGGTTTAATTAAGAGACAACATGATATACCTTAAAAATACTACCCACTTTCTGTTATACTAATACACCCCATAATATCAAAATGCATCAAAATAGTAACTAAAAACTCAATACCATTTTTGTATGTCTAATTGACTAACAAAAATAACTTATTTTCTACTAAAACATCATGCAAAGAAATGGTTGAAACATAACATCATGAACCCTAATATCTTTGTTCATTTATGTCAAATGTATACAAACTAAAAATATCTAAATGTACCAAATCACCCAGAAGAATTAATAATATGTTCATTTTTAATGAAAAATGTGTTAAAACCCTTTTCAACATTTATGTCATATCAAGAAAATGAAACTAAAATGATTTATATTCACAACTCAAAACCACTATGAAAGTATACAATATTTATGTTGTAAAAATCTCATTTAATAGGGTTTTAATCAAACTCAAATTAAAAAAAATACAACTTTGTCATTCTGAAATCATCTAACCCAACATATTTTATGCATAAAATACTAAAAATTTCAAATTGAACACATGTATAGATTTCATGACTTATGTGACATGCAAGATTGAAAATGTAACTACTTCAAAATATGCATGCATGCCCAGAATATCCAATCCATAATTGTATGGTATGAAAAAACTATAACTAAATGAGCACTAAGAAACCTTTATAAAAAAAATCATTGTATGTAAATACTTATTACTACATCCACCTTAAGAGTTTCATTACTTAAATAATACAAATCAAATGAATGATAAAGTACACTTTTACACACATAATTCATATGAAGCCATGCATTTAAAAACAACAACAACAACAAATGAGAAACTAAATTGCATACCTACCACCACCTTGTACATAGAATTTGATAGTTGTATATGAAACAAAATACCTTCATTATATTCAAACAACAAACTTGTAGAGCTCAACTTCTACTTCAAGTTTGGTAAAATGATGTTTAAATGTCAAAACAAAAGTGTTTTATGGTGAGGCAATTACCAAGATGATAATTAATGAAGTTAATGTAATGTGTCTACTATAATAATGGATGATATTCTCTAACAAAAACTCACCTACCAAATAAAAATCTAAATCCACTACTAAACATTTGAAACTCTACCAAATAAAAAACTAGCTTTACAACCATTGACAACTCAAAATGATGTGAAAATGACTTATTAAAGGCCAAGATTATTATGTAAACTAACAAAATCTTCCATCACCTTTGCAGTAAATTTAAACAAAACCAAATAACATCAAGTTTTTCACCAAGATTATTATGTGATTTTAGATATGTTGAAATGACCTTGCTTAATTAAACAATGACCACCATCACATGCTAGGTAACCACCTAATACATAAAAACCCTCATCACTTTGCTAGTGACCAAGAGGAAAAACTATGGTAAAAAAATCAAATGTAAATGGTGAGACAATTTCCTTATAACAAGTCATAAGATGGATAAAATCAAATTATGACCTTATATATATATATATATATATATATATATATATTGTCTCAACAAATAATGATAGTGAATTCAAATTAAAAAAAATCAACAATCAAGAATTAGTTGTTCATCAATATGTACAAGAAAATTTTACCATCTTACTAAAGTTTTTGACAACACACTATTATCAAGGGCATGGAATATGTTCATAACTTCTTAAAGTCACTATCAATCATAGAATTCACACACTAAGCATACCTATGCAAATGCCTTCATTTTTTTATCACCTTTAACAATTTGAGCATATATATCTAAGTTTAAAATTTACAACACTATGTGACATGGAATAAGGAGATGCAATCTATCATAAAGATTCTAAATTGTTGCCAAGACTAAAAATGCTTGAAATCAAGATATATCAATAATATGAAATTCAACAACATGATTTTCAATTATATTTTGATCATAACCTCAAAGACAAATATCAAACACTTTTCAACTTTGAATGTGGTAAAATGCCTTTGGGGCATTGATTAACTTATGTTATGTATAATTCTTTAATAATTTAGTAAATATTCAGATTAATTAACACAACACCATTTCATATTTAACCATATGGAGATAAAAAAAATTATAAATGAATGAAAATAAATAGGTCCCCACTAAAATTTTTAAATTTCATGACTTAATCCATCATATCCTATAATATGATCATTTCAAGACTTTTTAAAAAAAAAGAGGTGTATTAAAATTAGCTATAACAAAATGTAGAGGTGAATTGATATCCAAACTATAGGAGCATGGAATTTAAATCAAACCGGATAAAATGGTGAGAGGTCAGTGCCTCATAGAGATGATAACAAAGTTTGATCTACTTTTTATGATAAATGGGACAACTAGATCATTCATTTATTGATATATAGAAGTTATCTTCCAAAACTTAATAGAGAATATAGGATGGATCTAATATTAAAATTATAGAATTATGTAGAATAAAGAAGTCTTGTACCAAAATTAATATGAACTAATTTACCTCAAATGTGTGATCAATGTAAAAGCTAAAAAAACCATGACTATTATGTAAGATTCTCAGAGCTATCTATTATAAGCCTATGATTTTAAAATATTTCCATGTTCATGTAATAAATTATCATGAATTACAAACATTATCTAAAATTTACAAGCATGTTCCCACACCATTACATATAATAATTGAATGTAGTCTATTTTCACAATGGGGACTAGTTTCTATTTTTGCCATCAATCCTAATTCCACAAAAGGTCACAAATTTATGTTAATAGACACATAATATCATACACAGTGGATTAAATTAATTGCCACAAATAATAAAACAACTAAATAAGTCATAAAATTCTTCAAGAAAATGTTTGTATGAGATTTAGTACTCATTTTTATATAGTTAATAATAGACGACATGGATTCCAATCTGTAAACTTCACTGAATGGGATTATGATAATAAAATCATTCTATAAAATTATTTGAACTAATATCAATAAGGGAATGGGGTTGCATAATTTATGAACAATAACATCATTTATTATATTAAGAAAATAGATGAAAAAATAACAATATATTGGAATTCGTTGTTGAAGTATGCATTACAAGTTGATAGGACTAGATATAAGAAAACATTAAAGTCTTATACATTATTTTAGACATCTTGGGAAATAATTTCATTAAACTAAAGGATTTCCAAGGAAATGATCTACCATGTATGGTGAATGGATGGTACCCAAATCACTATTTCACAGTTATACCATCCCCATCACTTTTAGACTGACTGTAAGATTTAGTTTAGGATTAATATAAGATCATATTACCATTATATTATAACCATTATATCTCATTTTATTTTATTTTATTTTACTTTCATAGTTAGATATTTCTCTCTTATATCTAGTTTTTTAAGTAATTGGTATCTCAAAAAGTTTTACTGAAGACACAAAATAAGGGAAACTAGAAAATCCTTTCACTCACCCATCATTTTAGAGTGTCATGAGAACCATGTTGCCTATATTTTGTTTAGGAAATCCACATCACATCCAGATGGATGACAGAGCATAATACTTTACTAAAGTGTATAGCTTTCAAGAAAAGTGGTTTAATTTTTGAATAAATATTGATCGATTATGTCTAATTGGGATATTTTTTCATTAAATACATAAAAAATAAAATTTGAATAATTAAATTCAAATTAGTAAAAACATTAATTTGGAAAATAATCAGAAATGCACTTCAATAATGCTACCATAAGGGACATAAAAGGCAAATAAATATTACATTTACTAACTTTTTGATAATAATTATACCTTGGCTATATTATTTCCCAACCTTTAAGAAACGAAACACAAAAATTAAAATTAAAATTATAAAATATAAATGATTAAAAATAAAATCATAGGTTGTCTCCTAAAAGGTTGATTTAAGGAATCTCCATCCGGGCAATAGACGCCTGGCTAACAATGAAGTAAGGACTAGGGTGGAGATAGAGGTATCTCTATTAGAGATACATAAACCTAGCTAGTAGTAGATAAATTCCTAAGATTTATCCTCACTATCCATACCTAATTTAAAAAGGAGAGATAAAAATTAATATATTTACCCTTCAATTTTTTTTTCAAGTAATTATTTCTAACCTATATCATAAGTCATAAAGAAGATTAAAACAAATCACTTCATTTACACACTTTATTTATTATAAGATATAAATACCTAGTATGTCTTTTGATGAGAAGCGAGCTCATGTTTATAATTTATTTAAAACATATAACTTTTGTGTATGATTAGATGATTTTATCCATTAGAAAAATTAGGGTTTTTAGCTTCTAAACATCTTGTAATGTTTTACTCACAAATGTTCCATTTGTTGTGACAAACACACCCACATTTATTTTAAATTAATAGATAAACCATTTTTTTGAAAATCATATAAAAATTAACTTGTCCTCATGAAGTTTCCATGTTGATTAGAAAAAACAAGCTTTCTTAAGAATTTTGAAATTATTTTGGGATATTCTTATAGTTATTTTTAAAATGTTGGATGGTTTATTCTTTTTGATAAGGTATGAACATCCTAATATGTTTTTAAACATTAATTAATGGTAGTTATACTAATTTGATAGCTTCCATTCATCCATGAAGTATTTTTATTTTTGATTCTTCACACTTTAAACTTCATAAACTCCATGATCATGCAAGAAGATCTTGGTTCTCTTTGTTTCACATTTATGTTTTCATGAAATTGATTTTATTTTATATTGTTCTAAAGTATTTTCCTGCATATATTATAAATTGACATGTAAATTATCTTATATATATTTGAATTGACAATTTTAATCGACCTCTGCAACTTTAATACCTTGACCAAGATAGGACACATATTGGGACTTTGTGATCTACAGCTATTCAACAAATGCAATGTGTATTTTGTGACCAATTTTAAATATTTAATTATCAATAGTATTTCACATAATGATCATGTTTTTAAATAACTCATATTTTATTATTTGTGTATAGGAAACTTCATGCATTCATGCAAGCATGAACTTCACATATGATGATGAATGGAATCCATGAACCATGAAAACTCCAGGATTCCAAGGAAATCATATACCAATATTTTTCACATTATTATTTTTTCATGAAAAAGATTTTTAAACTTATAAAATTATAAAACTCTAAGAACCATGTGCAATTTGAGAGTCTGATCCAATGAGAGATCTCCACATGGAGAATATATTGGTCACAAAAAAAGGAAAAAAGTGGGGGGGGGGCGTGAGGGGGTTTCATGAATTACAAAGGACTCATCATAATTATATGTTAAGTGGAAGATAGATTTAAAAAATTTATAATCATATATTTTAATCTAATTATCAGTAAAACTTAATGTATTCCACACATTCACACAATGCATAATGATCAAGGAAACCAATGGGAACTTTTTGAGTTTCAAGACTATGAGTCTATGATACCTCGATACACTGATAATTAAGATATCCCTTGAGAATAAACTGATAAATAGTGCTAATTAGAATTATAATAACAAGAATAATTAAGAGAGATGATAAAGGCCATCCTTACACAATCAATTCACATGTAGTGATGTGATGAGGCCATCACTAAAAGTTTAAATCTAGAACTAAAAATTTGTGAATTAGTATAGATATTAATTTTGTAAGTGATCGCCATATCATTTCACAGAGAAGATCTAAAAAATGTTAAATGACTAAGGAATGTTTTAAACTATCTTTCAAAAGTGCATAAGTTATTGTTTTATCTCTCTTAGGTGTTTCATTCATTAATTATGATCACAAAATATTATAATGGACATGTCTTCATTTTCTATAGGTGTTAATAATACATATAATTTTTATTAACACTTGAGGTCAATATTTTAATCACTAAAATGTTTTTTTTTGTGTAGTGGATAAATATAAAGAGATGACATACAATGACAATTCCCATAAAAATATGATAAAGTACGATGAGGACAAAATCAACATACAAAAGGTGGGAATACATAAAGAAATGATGAAACCTAAGGTATGTCCCTACATATACCTTTTTTTATAAATTTTTCACTGGGTCCATTTATAATAATTATACTATTTATTATCCTAATTACAATAAATAAATAGATTTCATAATTAGGGTACCATAATTTACTACACCTTGCAATTATATACAGCCAAGAAGTATCCTAGGAATGGATTGGTAGCCATGAAATAATGTAATTACTCAAGGACTAGGAAAATGATTATAAACATTTTGTCAATAAACCAAACATATATACCGACTGCATCAAATTATTTAGACTAGGAATCAAAGTAATTATGATTCTAATGAACATATTATATGGTGCATCTAATATCGTACATGTAAATAAGATATGGGTACCTTTGTTGGAATTTATTATTGATGAAAAACAACAATCTAGATTATAATAAGTCATTTCTTATAGTATTAAATAAAAAATTAAGGGAAAATTATAAGGTTAAAATTTTTACATGATGTCTTACATGGTTGATGCATGTTATGTAACACTAAAATTTTCACGTTTATATTTTCTCAAATGGTCACCTTCTTCTCTTTATCCTATTCATTTGCAGAATTTCAAGTTGCATGGGTACACATATTTTTAAAATATTTGTGATATTTATAATTTATTTTATCTGCTAGTATATATGGCCATCAAGGAGACAAGAATAGCCATACTCTCTAGAGAAATGAAGAATTCAATAACACATATAATAATTATTCTTATAAACAATTTTATAGGGAATTCAATATTGTGTATGTAGTTTAACTATGGGTACCTTTGTTGGAAATCATTGTTGATGAAAAGTAACAACCTAAGTTAGGATACATCATTTATTATAATATTAAACAAATAATAATAATAACACAACAAGGTTGTGATTTTACATTATGCTTATGTGGTTGATTCATGTTATGCAAAATTCAAATCTTCACATTTCTATTTGCCTAAATGGTCACCTTCTTTTCCTTATCCTATTCACTTGTATTATTTCAAGTTTTATGGGCATGAATATTTATAATTTATTATATCCCCTAGTTTATATTTCCATAATGAGACAAAGATTCCCACGCTCTTTAGATAAATAAGGAATTAACTCATGGATATAGGTGCATACTTGTATTACTATGATTTTATTGTGATTAGAACTAATGGTATTATTGTGGTTCCCCTAAAATTTCCCTATTTTGTACCATATAAACTAGTAGAACATAAAATTTCCTATCAATTTGTTGATGGAGTGGAAGTGCATTGAAATATATGACAATAAAATCTATACCCAAACATACCACTTAATATAGGGGAGATTAACAATAAATTTCCTTATATTTGATCTCTCTTTTGAAAAACTTATTCATTTGATTTTATTGGCCATGATTTGAGGAAATGGAATCCACAAGGAAACATTAATAGACTTCATCTATTAAGGTTAAAAGTTAATTTGGTATACATTCATAACTCCCAACCTAATGATGATTATTATGTCAATCCTAAATGTTATGAGTAATTAGTATAAAAATTGAAAATTTAAAGGTTATTGGAGGCTTGAGTTCAAAATACCAAATCTCAAGAAGAAGTATAAGAGAGTCCTCATGCACATTTACCTCTTTATGAGTCACCA
Organism: Torreya grandis; assembly: GCA_037957365.1. Taxonomy (NCBI): domain Eukaryota; kingdom Viridiplantae; phylum Streptophyta; class Pinopsida; order Cupressales; family Taxaceae; genus Torreya; species Torreya grandis. The sequence goes on along the minus strand of JARHVA010001532.1, from coordinate 87,402 downwards.
AATATAGATCATAATATGAAGAGGAAAGTGATGCAGGGTTTGATTCTTGCATCATCATCTACTTCACCTTAGACAACGAGTACTATTTAGGTAATTAGATCTCCTTCTTCACTCACTATTTATATGGTCTTTGCTAATTCAACTTCCACTTTTATATTTTCATCCCTTATTTATATGTCATTTGATACTCTAGTTGTTATTTATTATAATCCATATTATATTATAGTCATGATTCCACCTCTGGTTACCTATGTTCTCATTGGAATAAGTCTATTAGGGTATTGTTTATTCTCTTGATGTACCAAGACCCATAGGGTTTACTCATGTGTATGTTACTCATGACATAATGACTCAAACAAGTTCTTGTACCCAAATTAGGTACACATTATAAATTTAATGAGAAATTATATGGGATCAATGATTTAATTAGTTTCACTCATTTTATGTATAGTAATATAGTAACCCTACCTCTTTTAGGTGTTGTAATGGATTATTATTCTCCACTTACATACCCTCTTAGGTTGGTATTAACATTAAACCTACATCAATAGCTACTATGGTACCTAAACATACAAGTTTGTTTAATTCACCTATTATTATTCTAATGAAATAGCCTAGTCTTTATTTTATTGACGTTATTCCTATTATTATCTTAGATGACATAGGAGGGATTTCTACCAATTAAGTTATTACCACTTCCCTTATTTTAAATTTTTCACTAAAGATTATCATGAACACTATATTCTCAATTTTTCAATTCATCATGGTAATTTAACATGTTCTTATATCCACTATTACATCATATCCATTGGTCACTACCACTCCAACCATATCACACGCATTGCCTTCAAATACTAGAAACTAAATAAAAATATGGCAATACGAGGATAAAATTGAATGGATTGATAACTTAGAGATATGAAAATATAAAAGGACTTATATGATTATTTAGGATGAGCTAGAGGTTAAGATTAATATTAATACAAAAACTATAAAACTTAAGTGATTAACCATAACACAAGATGGTTCTTCTACCTTATGTGAAACTAAATAATTATTATATATAACCAAGAAAATGAAGAGAAGAAGTAGGGTAGTATTTAGAAATTTATGTCATTAAAGTAGTGATGAGGATATTTATAAAGATAAAAATTCTATGGTGAAATCTTCACATGATATTATAGGAAGGGTTATTTGTCTTATTTCAAATTAGTGACCTAGAAAGGAAGAAGACTTGAGACCTATATCAGTATCTTTGTTTCTAAATATATTTTTATTAAATTTGAAAATGCTTTATATTAAATATTTATATCACTTGTTAAGGTTCATGAAGAAAGGTTCAAGATTGATATGCTATAGCACAAGGTTTGTACTTACAAATTAGAAATCACTCATATGGATAATAAGTAGAAGAATATGGTTGTTTTGGTTAAGATACTTATTCTCTTATGTATCAAGATTATGAACATGTTTGATGTTAATTTTTGTCAAAAAATTTCATTTTATATGAGACCCTCCTTATAATAATGGTCTTAGGACATGAGATTTTTGATGTCTCACATTAATTATTTTAAAGAAAACATTTTAGTATTATTCATAAATGTTCATATGCCCTCAATGTTCTTACTAGACAATAAACTTATAGTTGTCCCAGTGTTCATAGGTTGTCTCAATAATTTCATTGAAATATTCAAGGGAAATGTGACCAAATAAATTAGAGGTGGATTTTAGTAGTTATTTTTATTTTATTACATATGCCACTGATAAAATTGAGAAGACTTATATAACTAGATAGTATCTTGGAACTCCACTAGATAATCATGCAAAACTAATTACTAGGGTAGAGAAACAATTTAGAATGCCTATTATCAATACTTAATAGATTGACCAATATTGTAAAATATTCATGAAATAAATTTAGATTAAAAAAGTGGTCACTCCAGAGTAGTCACTTGGTGATAATCCTACATGACTTGGAGATCATAGGTTATTTTTTAGTATTGATTTAGATAATAGACATGTATTTCACATTTAAGTCTTAATTTACTAAGTTGATTCAATGCCCATATTTGGTTATAAATACACTCATTGTAAAATATTTTAGAAGAGGAAGAATTGGAGACTCAACATTCTTTGAAACATTTTAAGATGTTTTGGGAATTTTTGAAATTTCTTCTTTGTCAATATCTAGACTAACACTATGAATGGTTTATATTTGGTAACCATTCCATGAGGCTTAATTTATTTTAGTGAATTGATTAGATAATTTGATTATATTTAGATCCATATCTACTTGAAATCATTTTTTATAGATGAATGTGTTGTTTTGCAATTTTCTATAATATTTTATTCTATAACAAAATATTATCACAATTTTTTTTAAATTTTTATCGGCATTGGACTCTAAATTGCATCTGTTTAAGTTTTAGTACATGTTAGGCATATTAAACATTGTCTTGATTGTATTTAATCTCATGAAGTTTTTTTCTTTAGTAAAATATACCCTTGAGTATAAAATTTATCTTTCCTAATCTATCCTTCTTCTCATATGATGCTTTTTGTCAGAATTATATCACATAACATAACATCATTATGAATATCCATGTTAAAATAGTTTATATAATTTGATATAATATAATTAATGATTTAATAATCATGTTGCTTTGACCTACTATTTCTAATATTTTTTAATTTAGAAAACTGCATACATGCAACTCCTACTCTTGTTTACCTTTGGTGATCCTAAAACTAATAAGGATTATATCATCAATCTATTGAAAGGGTCATAAATCCACATCAGTAGCATACATATTTTAGAAGGATGGCATAAATATCAGTCTATTACCTCTTATGGAATAAGAGTAGGTACAAAACATGTTGTCCATACAATAATTTTACAAGGAGCTAAAAATGAAAGTATTTTGTTATGCATTACTATAAAATAAGAAAGAAGTTATAGATGTGCAAATACCATAGAGGCTACAAAATTATTATAAGAGTAAGTTGAAGTTATACCTAATGAGTTTCTATATGTTTCACCACTAGAGAGAGATATTTAGCCTCATATTTATTTAATTCCAAGATTATCTCTATTTAATCTAGGAACTTATAAGATGAGACATACATATCATGTTGAGTTGAATAAGAAGATGATTGAATTGGTGAGAAAGGGTGTAGCAAGGGGGAGTATGATTCCATGTGAAACTCCTAAATTGATAACTATAAATAAGGATGGAAAATGGATAATTTTTTTAGATAGAATAGCAATCAACAAGAAAATTTTCAATTACATATTTCCTAATTTATATAGATGACATTACGTTTATACGTTATAAATATATACATATTAGTGAGATTTATCTATGTAGTGGTTACATCAAGTTTGGATTCAAGGAGATTAACAAAAGATAGAATTCAATATAATGGGTGGTTTATACAAGTAGATGGTGATATCATTCTTATTGTCTAATGCACCCAACATATTAATGAGGACATGATGAAAATTATTCTAGGAAATTATACTAGGAAGTTTTTAGTAGTATATTTTTATTATATTATGATATTCAATAAGAGTAGGTCAAAGGATTTTATGAATTTAAGAATGATACTAGAACTATTGATAAAGGATGAGATCTATGAAAATTTTAAGAAGTACATGTTTATCAAAAAAATGTTTGATGTTTTAGGGATTTTTATTTCAAATATGGTGTAGGAATGGATGAACCTAAGATGAATACATTTTTTATGTGAAATACTCCAATTAGTATAACATAGGTAAGTAGTTTCCATGGTTTATAAACTCTTTATATAAAGTTCTTTAATAATTTTAGAAGAATTATTGAATCAATAACATATTGAAAATGGGGAAAATATGTTTTTGGATAACGGTAGAAACAAAAAGTTTCCATTTGTTGAAAAATAAGGAGACACATGCCCATATTTTATAATTTCTAGGATATATCTAGGTGTTTGAGGAGAATTGTGAGACCTCACATCTAGGTGTTAATGTTGTATTGAGTCAAGAAGGAAGTATAATAACATATTACAATGAGAAGTTGAATGAGTTAAAAAATAAATATTGTACATATGATGTTGAATTATATGAGATTTAATAAACACTAAGGTAATGGAGGCATTACTTAGTTACTAAGTAATGTATTCCATTTATAAACCATCATGCCTTAACATATGTCAACACTCATAATAAATTAAATAGAATACATGTGAAATGGGTATTATGTTTGGAAGAATATCCACTTATTATGAATTAAAAGTAAGGAAAACAATATCAAGTAGTTGATGCATTGAGTAAGCACATGTAATTATTAACTACTATGGTGAGTTAAATAATTGGAATTGAGACTAGTAATGACTTGTATGGTTTTGATTCAAAAATAGGAAAGATTTTATAACAATGGAGGAACCCATTAATAGGATAGATAATTTATGTTATTGATGAATATCTCATGTAGTATGGTTATCTATTTAAGTGAAATAAACTTTGTATTCGAGTTGGGTCTATGAGAGACAATATTATGAGAGAAATTCATAATGGTGGTTTGGGTTGACACTTTGGTAAAAATAAGATACTAAATTTTGTGGAAGATAAGTATTTTTTGTTGTATATTAGGAAATATTTAGCAAGGTATGTGTCAAGATGCAAGGTTTGTCAAGTGACTAAAGGCCATACATAACATATATGGTTGTACCTATAATTTATAGTGGAAAAAGGACCTAGGATACATTCAAATATGAATTTTGTTTTGGGGTTTCCTAAAATTCAGCAAGATAATGATTTTATTTTTATTTTTTTAGATAAGTTCTCTAATATGGTTTATTTTATTGCATACAATAAAACTAGTGATGTCATTATAATAACATTTTTTTTCAAATATGTTGTTAGGTGCATGGTGTTATAAAAACTATTACTTTAGATAGGGATACTAAACTTATGAGTAATTTTTTTAGAACTCTATGGATGTAATTGGAGACTAAAATAAAATTAATTAGTGTATAACACCCTTAAATAGATGGGTAGACAGAGTTGGGAAATAAGATTATAGCAAACTTGTCTAGATGCATTGTCAGATGAAAGCCCAAGTAATGGGACTCAAAATTACTATAGGTTGAGTTTTCATATGATAGTTTAATTAATAGGTCAACATAAAATTCAAAATTGTTTATATAAAAAACTATGGATGTTTTAGACTTGACGAAATTACCAATTTCAAACTAGGTTAGGGGTGACATAGAGGAATTCTCAGAGCACATACATAAGTTGAAATATATATTGAAAATGAATCTTCAAAAAAGTAATTAAAATTCAAAGGAACTACCAAATGTAACAATAATTTCATAGATATTTAAATAAGTATAGTTAGTGATGTTGTGTTTGTTAAATGATATATTTTCACTACTTTAACAAAGGTACTATACTATCAAATATGTTGATAGATTTGCTATGATGCCAGGCATGTTGTCATAAGAATAATTGAAAGGTTGGTACGTAGTGGACCCATAACCCACTATTAAAGGCATTTTGTAAAGTGAGAATATATATCCTTATCACTCCTTGATTTGAGTGGGGAATCTTGACACACTGGCAAGTGACATATATGGTGGAGGTGGCTTAAATTTATTAATGCTTTTACTATTCATTAACTTTATGTCTTTTTACCTATGTGGATGGATTTGTCATCCACTTTAATCAGCTACCTAGGTTTTATATCTTGATCCAATTTGCTTCTCTAAAATCTCTCTATATAGGGTCTATCTGATCTTAAGGAGCATATAGTTTCTCGATAAGAAGAGTCTAAGGTCTTAGGTTGTTTCTTGAAATATTTCTCATATGTTATGTACTTTCCATTATTAATATGGATCCTACAAATTAGAAAAGCTATATTTTTTGTCTCTGTGTCTATTTTAGTAATGTTGTCATATTATGGTATCATAGCCATGTTCAAAATCATGATTGTACATATTATTCAGCTTTAATAATATTCTCAAAGATTAATTTTAGTTTATTTCCTTGAGTCTTGAATATCTAGCTATTTTAGTTATTTTTTGTTTTGGTATTTCCATTATTTTGGTGATGATAGTGAAGGAAATGGTCTTTTGAAGGTGTGGATTGTCATGTTTGAGACCTATATAGTAATGATAATAATCAACTAAATGGATTCATCTAGTTAGAGGGCTTCTAGTTCTCCAGGTAATTATGAGATCATAGAATTATTTGAAATCTCATTGGGATCTATGTTTAATGTTAATTAAGCACAAATTGAGTTAGAAGAAACAAATCTCAATCCTAAATGGAAAATTATTGATCTTAAGGATGATGAGGTGTATGATAAAATTTTTGTGTTTCATATTCTTTATAAAACAAACATTAAAGTTTTTGAGAATGTTCTGAAGGTTAAGCAAAATGAAGAATATAAGTATCATTTATAGTTTCTCTCAGATATGGAAATTTTTATACTCAAAAGTCAATAGAAATATAATTTTTTGCATAATGGTATAATTTCAGTTGGTATTTATACTTTATTCAGAAGAGTTCTAAATGTTAGTCTAATTGCATGTGCTCTTGATAGTAGGCATACTTATTTTATTCCTTTTTCCAATCTACAATCCATACTAGATTACATGATGGTCATATATATATTGTTTATTATCCAAACTATCCAATAAATGCTCATGAAGAGAATAACTAGAATAAAGTCTTTAAAATATTCTTGCAAACCCCTAGTCTTGATATGATAGAAGGATCTTATCCTTTGGCTATTTAGTATAAGGTCATGTATAGACTTACTAATACCCTACATCTTGCTATTAAGGATGGTCCTTCCAATGGCAAAAGAGTGGTGTGTAGAACCAATGAAAATAGTCAAATTATTCCTATTGAGTCTATATCATGGTTTGGTTTAATAATTCTAGAAAAATGGACTATTGATATGGATTTCATTCAGAAGCTAAGAAACTATATATCCTTTACTTCCTCTATCAAGGATTTACCTAAAAAATCTATTATTAGATTCAATCAACAAAGTTTTAATATAAAAACTCCCAAGGTACTAACTTCCAATCATATATGTTCTCATAAAAAAAGAGTTCATGATCCTTAGATTGACTCTATTTTGTACATAAATTGTCAAAAGATAGTAGACCAAGTTTAGAATAGGATCAACATGGTTTCTAAGAAAGTTTCAAAAGTTGATCATGATGCTTTGATCTTGACTCAAAAATAAAGCAACTACTATCTTATTCAAGATTAGTTCATATGGAAGGAAGTTCTTTAGAAGAACATGTATGGAAAAATCCATTAGGTGATGAGTCATATACTGAGAAAGTATTTCCGTATTTGTCTGATTTTAATCAGTATACTCCAGATGCAAAACAAAAATCTCAAACGATATATCTGAGATAGATAGATAAGAATCTAGATCAGACACCTGAAGTCAAAATGTTAAATTAGAATAATTTAGCTATAAAATGTTTAAACAATAAAATCAATGAAATTCAATAATCTATTGATCAATCTTATAATATGATAAAATCTATTGATTTATATCAAAAAGGTTAGGTAATTCAGACACTCCATCAACTTAACGATTCTTGAAAGATAATAGTTTCTATAGTCAATCAAAATATTGAATCAGAAATTTTAAGAATGGAAGGAAAAGTTGATGAGATAAAGATTTTTCAAGAAAAAGTCATGAAAAGACAAAGTCAATTAGATACAAGAGTGAATTTTATTGGGACAAAATTGCATTTACAAGTTCCAAAATATGATGATATCTAGAATACTATTCATAACATATTAGATACTCAAAAAAATCATGAAAAATATTTGAAAGCCCTAGTATCCCAAACTTAAAGTTTATCTACAAAATTTTTTAATCAATCTTCTTTTGTAAATAGAATTCTTGATATTTTGTCCAAAGTTGAGTCTATTCAAGTTCCTTATAAAAAACAACAATTTTAAGCTTTTTCTGAATACTTTGAGCAACTTGAGTCATCCCAAGAACGTCACAAGTATAAACATGCTACATGGTCCCAAATTTAGAAATTACATAGAACTCTTCATATGCCCAAGTCCAAGAGTCTTACTGATATTCCATCCATTGCTAATCCAATTTTTATAGTTAGAATGACAACTTGGATATTAATGAAGTTGAATCAGTATTTACTCCACAAGGAGGAGCAACCAGAACTCCATTAGAAGGTCAAATAAGAACTCTAAATCTTCAACCATTCTTATGAAAATTTCAATGTGAAAATACATCTAAAAGGTTAGAAATGATTCAAGTAATTCTTGAATGGTAAAATTATCATACTACTAATTATGGGAAGAATCATAGAGATATTGCTGAAATTATTGCAAATGGATTCATTGGTATTGTCAAAACTTGGTGGGATAGTGTTAATGAACAAGACAAGCAGTTGATTATCAATGTATCTCCTTTGCCTATTAATTCTTTAGTCAATGGTTTGATATCTAAATTTGTAGGCACATTAGATAATAATAGATAAATGAATAAGCAAAAATTCATGAAATCTCAATTGTGTGATAGGAGTAGTTAGAGGAAATTGGGCTTGATGAGTGATTTTGAATCTTCTCCAAAGTGTAGCAACATGATAAATATTTGATCTTACTCTAGCATCAAATTGATGATTTTGAACAGAAAAAAAATTCAAATTTAACCTTAAAATGAATTTTGAGAGATATTAAAATAATTTTGACTTGATCTGGCATAATATTCATTTCTAGATCTTCATAAGCTCTAGTTGGCATAACATAATTCAAAAATTCTTTAAGATGTTCAGGAAAATCCATTGAAGACCAAAAAAATTCATTACTAGGATGGAAATATGGCCAAAATATAGACCATTTGATTGAGAATTCAAATCCATGCCTATATATAAATTTAATGCATAACCTTTCTCAAATCATCCTTTCAACTATAATATCATTATTATCAATAAAATTCAAAATCATAGATGCATATCTTATTCCATCAAATTCCTAAAATTGGGAAGTATATGACACATGATTATTATTTAATTCTAATGAAGCATCATATGATTCTCTAGTAAGCCTGGTAATTTCTTGATGGAGCTAAAAGTGAACTATCCTAGAAGTTTACCATAATGAAGAATGAAATTCTTCTTTTACTTCTATAACTAGAGAAATATTATATGCTAGATTCTTTTCTCTAGATATGAAATCAGCAAGACAATTCTTTTTGATAGAAATATATTCTGAAAGAAATGATGCCCATCTGATCAATCTACTATTTCCTCCTTTCTTCTAGTTATCTGGATTCTCAAAAACTCTCATGAAAATTTTCAAATCTGATCTAATTACAAAAAATTTAGATCTAAATAAGAACTTAAATGAATGAATAGCTTTAATGGTAGGTAATAGTTCTTTGTGAGTAGAGTGATACTTTAATTGAGTTTCTTAAATGTACTAGAAGTAAATTTGCAAGTTTTTTTTTTTTTTTCCATCAGACTATTTTTCTTTTAAGACATTACTCCAAAACTAATCAAAAGCATCTATCTCAATAATTTTCAAACCATTACGTGGAAGACTAAGAGGTGGCAAATTCTAACAATTTTCTTTGATTCTTCTTAATGTAGCAATCATTTGATCATTCCATTTTGGCGAATTTTTGGATATTATTTTATTTAAAAGCAATCTATCTTGAGCAATATTGTAAGAATATCTTAAAATATAGTTAACACATCCAATAAATCTCTGGAGTATCTTTTATCCTTGATCTCATCAAGAAATTTATTGATATCTTTAAGTCCATGTTCTTGTACTAAAACTTTACTATAAGTAATCATTACACTAAGGAAATTGATTTCATCTTTGAAAGTGATCATCTTTTTAGAAGAAAGAACTAAACCATTATCATAGATGATCTGATAAAATTATTTAAGATCATCAATATGTTTCTTTGGTGATTTAAAAAATATCAAGATATCATCAATGTATACAATAGTAAAATGGGAATAAGGAGCAAAGATATTATTCATCATGTTTTGAAATATAATAGGAGTTGTCTTTAACCTAAATGGAAGCACATTCCATTCATATTGAATAAATGGAGTAATGAAAGAATTTTTATACCTGTCTTCTTCTACAACCTGTATCTGCTAGAATCCCAATTTTAGATTAAATTTACTATAAACCTTACTTCCATGAATCCTTTGTAAGATATAATCTTTATAAGGAATATAATGTTGAATAAGAATTACATGTTTGTTAAGAGGAATGTAGTTCACAATCAATATTTTCTTTCCTCTTATATGTTTAGCTTTTTATTTACATAAAATGCTTCACAACCCCAAGGACTATTAGATTCTCTAATGATACCCATTTATTTTAACTGAGAAATTTCTTCAAAGCATTTTTGTCTAAGAGAGGGAGACATACCTATATGATGAGATTTAAATTTTGGTTCAAATTCCTTCCCATTTTTATCTTTAATAAATTTTAACTCAATTCTCCAAGTATGAAATTTCCTATACTAGAATGCTAATGGATTTTCTAAACAACAATCCTCTTTGATCTTCGAAATGATATCTTCAAGTTTTGAAATACACTGATTAATGCTTTTATGAATCCATTCATTATTCACATATTTTCTAGCTTTTTATTGTAATAGAATTCTAGAAACATAATGCTCTTTTGTAACAAATTCCACATTATTCCCAAGGATAATTTTCTCATAAAAAATAGAAATAGGATAAATAGTAGTTATGTTGTCAGAAACCAATCATCATATCATATTTTAGAATCTCATGATGTACCACAAAGAAATGATATATATGTGTTCCTACTAAGAATGGAACATGAGATGATAATTGAGATACTACTATTTTTGTGTTGAATGTTAATCTGTTAAAATCAGGTTTCCATTGATCACTATGAATAGAGTGATACCTAGCTAGATAAATTTCAGCACCTATGTCTAATAGAACATATAACTAATAAGCTTTAAATCCATTCCATTTAATTGTCAACTCACAAATAGGATTATGAGTTTTATGTTCTTTGACTTATTGAATATGAGAAACTTGAAACTTATCATCTTTTAATTGAGAAATTGCAGCTATTTCTTACTCATATTGAAGTTCATCCTCATATTCTTTAGCTTATTCCTTTAACAATTCAGTTAATTCTTTCTAGTCTTTATTATGAAATAATTTCAATTCTGGTCTTTCTTCATTCAATCCTAGACATTTCATATCTTGTTTCAAGATTAGGCTATTTAGATTTTACCATATATTTGTTGAGTATTTCATCCTATCTTTTATATTTAGCAAGCTTAGCCAAATATTATTGTTCACATTCATGTATCTATTGTGCAAGAGAAGATCTAGAAACAATCAAATAAAATGGGGTTTCCTCATACCTTTGCTTTAGTTGATACAATTGTTGTGATAATGTGATAGTATCTGGTATGGGAGCTCTTACCATGTGGATTTAAAATCCAATTTCTGATTCATAATCAAAAGATTCTTTAGATTCAAAAGAATAATGATTTAATGCAATATTATCTTCAAATTCCTCTTCAAAATTAGAAATTTCTTCAAATGGAATATCATAATCATAGTGATCTTCTGGTTCAAAAATCAGAACATATTATTCTTCGTCAATGTTAAGGGAATTTAAGAAATTCACCTTTTTGACTTCCTTCCTTTTATTAGGACATTTATTGGCATAATGATCTCCTTTGCATATAAAACATTTGACATGTTTCTTTTGTAAACCATGCTTTCTTTTTCTAAAAAAATTTCTTGGCCATGATTTTCTTTTAGAAGACTGTTTATTATACTTATATCTATAAAGTTTCCTCCAAGTAGAAAAACAACATTGAAAATCAAAACAATTTTTACATGTCTTATATCTAGACTTTATATAAGTACAGGAATCTTGAGAACCAAATTTATCATCTTGCCAATCACAAAACTTGACACCAATCTTCTTATGAAATTTGATAGTTTTTTTCTGAGCCTTCTTTTTTGCACACATCTTCATATGTACACATCTAATATTTTGATTTATTCTTGAAAATGACATGAAGAAAAATCAAATTTCCATATCATCCTTATACTTTTGTGAAAATATGTAGGAAAAGATTAAGGATATATGACCTTATAAAAAACATTATTGGGTTCACTAGTACCAATAAATAACTGTTCCATGTAACAGACATATTCCTCTAAGTGACTCATGTCACACAATTAAGCTTAAATGAATATTTTCTTATTCATTTCTCTATTATAATCTAATTTGACCACAAATTTAGATATCAAATCATTGACTAAAGAATTAATAGGCAAAAGAGATATATTGATAATCAACTGCTTGTCTTTCTCATTAACACTGTCCCACCATGTTTTGACAATACCAATGAATCCATTTGCAATAGTTTCAAAAATATCTCTAAGATTTTTCCCATAATTAGTAGTTTGATAATTTTCCCATGTAAGCATTTCTTGAATCATTTCTAACCTTTTAGATGGATTTTCACATTGAAATCTCCATAAGAATGGTTGAAGATTTAGAGTTCTTATTTGACCTTCTAATGGAGTTCTGGTTGATCCTTCTTATGGAATAAATACTGATTTAGCTTCATTAATATCCATTTTTTTCATTCTAACTCTAAAAATTAGATCAAAAGTGGATGGAATATCATTAAGACTCCTGGACTTGAGCATATAAAGAGTTCTATGTAATTTCTGAATTTGGGACCATGTAATAGGTTTATACTTGTGAGGTTCTTGGGATGACTCAAATAACTCAAAGGCCTTAGGAAAATATTCAAATTATTGGTTTTTATCATGAACTTGAATATACTCAACTTTGGATAGAATATGAATAATTATATTTGCAAATTAAGATTGATTAACAAATTCTCTAGATAAACTATTAGTTTGGGATACTAGGGCTATCAAATATTTTTCATGATTTTTCTGAGTATCTAATATGTTATGACTAGTATTTTGGATATCATCATATTTTAGAACTTGTAAATGCAATTATATCCTAATAGCATTCAATCTTGTATCTAACTGACTTTGTCTTTTCATGACTATTTCTTCATAAATCTTTATCTCATCAACCTTTCCTTCCATTCTTAAAATTTCTGATTTAATATTTTGATTAACTATAAAAGCAATTGTCTTTTAAGAATATTCAAGTTGATTTGGTGCCTAAAATACTTGACCTTTTTGATATAAATCAATATATTTTATCATATTACAATCTTGATCAATAGATTGTTGAATTTCACTGATTCTATTGCTCAGACATTTTGTAGCTAAATTATTCCAATTTAACATTTTGACTACAAGTGTCTGATCTAGATTCTTATATGTCTATTGCAGATATATCATCTAATATTTTTGTTTTCCATTTGGAGTATATTGATTAAAATTAGATAACTTTTGAAATACTTTCTCAGTATATGACTCATTACCTAAAAGAGTTTTCCATACATGTTCTTCTGAAGAACTTCCTTCCAAATGAACTAATCTTGAATCAGATAGTAGTTTCTTTATTTTTTGAATCAAGATCAAAGCATCATGATCAAATGTTGAAACTTTCTTAGAAACTATGTTGATCTTATTTTGAGCATGGTATACTATCTTTTGACAATTTATGCATAAAATAGAGTCAATATGAGGATCATGAACTCTATTTTTTTGAGAACATATATGATTAGAAGTTAGTACTTTAGGAGTTTGTATACTGAAACTTAGCTGATTAAATGTAATAATGGATTTTTAGGTAAATCCTTGATAGAGGAAGCAAAGGATATGGATTTTCTTGGCTTCTAAATGAAATTTGTATCAATACTCCATTTTTATGGAATTATTAAATCAGACCATGATATAGACTCAATATGAACAATTTGACTATTTTCATTGGCTCTGCACACCACACTTGTGCCATCCAAAGACCATGCTTAATAGTAGGATATAGGGTATTAATAATTATATACATGACTTTATATTTAATAGCTAAAGGACAAGATCCTTCTATCATATCAAGACCATGGGTTTGCAAGAATATTTTTAAGACTTTATTCAAATTATTCTCTTCATGAATAGCTATTGGATAGTTTGGATAATAAATAAAATATATAGGACCATCATGCAATCCATTCTAGATTAAAGCTTGGAGATAGGAAGAAAATGAAGTATGCCTTATATCAAGAGCATATGCAAGTAGACTAACATTTAGACCTCTTCTGAATAAAGGATAAATACCAACTGAAACTACACCAATATGCAAAATTTTATATTTCTCATTAATTTTGAGTTTATGAATTTCCATATTTGAGAGATACTGTAAATTATACTTATATTCTTCATTTTTCTTGGCTTTTAGAACATTCTCAAAAACTTTAATTTTTGTTTTACCAAAAATATGAAACACAAAAAGTTTATCATGCACTTCATCAACCTTAAGATCAAGAATTTTCCATTCAAGATTTGGATTTGTTTCTTCTAACTTAATTTGTGCTTGATTAACATTAAATAGAGATCCAAATGAAATTTTAGAGAATTATGTGATCTTAGAATTACCTAGAGAACTATAAGCCATCTGGTTAGATGAATCCATTTTGATGATTATTTTCATTACTATATAGGTCTCAAACACATCAATCCACACCTTCAAAAGACTATTCCCTTCACTATCATCACCAGAATAATAGAAATACAAGAACAAAAAATAACTAGAATAACCATATATTCAAGACTCAAAGAATTAAACTAAAATTAATGGTAGCTAATAGTTATTTATGATTAGAGTGATAATTTAATTGAGCTTTCTTAAATGTAACAAAATAAAAATTGCAAGGTTTTTCTATTCCATTAGACTATTTTTCTTTTAAGACTACACCACAAAATAGAATAGAAGCATCTCTCTCAATAATTTTCAAACCATTACATGGAAGATTGAGAGGGGGAAAATTTTGACAATTTTATTTGATTCTTCTTACTATAACAATCATTTGATCATTCCATTCTAGAGGATTTTTGGATATTGTTTAAAAGCAATCTATCATGAGCAATATTGTAATAATATCCTACAGTATAGTTAACACATCCAAGAAATCTTTAGAGTGTCTTTTTATACTTGATCTCATTAGGAAATTTACTGGTATCTTTAAGTAAATGTTCCTATACTACAACTTCACTAGAATTAATATTTACATAAAGGAAATCAATTTCATCTTTGAAAGTGATCACATTTTAAGCAGGATGAACTAAACCATTGTCATATATGATCTGATAAAATTGTTTAAGATGATAAATATGTTCCTTTGGTGACTTAGAAAATATCACGATATCATCAATGTATACAATAATAAAATGGGAATAAGGAGTAAAGATCTTATTCATCATGTTCTAAAATATACTAGGAGTTGTCTTCAACCCAAATGAAAGCACATTCAATTCATATTGACCAAATGGAGTAATAAAAGTAGTTTTATACATATTTTCTTCTACAACCTATATCTCCTAAATTCTTGAATTTAGATCAAATTTACTATAAACTTTACTTCCATAAATATTTTCTAATATTTCATCTTTAGAAGGAATAATATGTTAAACAAGAATTACATATTTGTTAAGAGGAATGTAGTTCATAACCAATATTTTCATTCCTCTTATATGTTCAACTTTTTATTAACATAGAATGCTTCACAACCCCAAGAACTGTTAAATTCTCTGATGATACCCATTTATTTTAACTGAGAAATTTATTCAAAACATTCTTGTCTGCGAGAGAGACATACTTGAATGATAATCTTTAAACTTTGGTTCAACTTCTTTCCCATTTTTATCTTTAATCAATTTTAACTCAATTTTGTAAGTATGAATTTTCCTATGCTAGAATGATAATGGATTTTTTGAAAAATAATCCTCTTTGATATATGAAATGATATCTTCAATTTTAGAACTAAACTGATTAATTCTTTTATGAATCATTCATTATTCACAAAAAATTTAGCTTTTTCTTGTAATGGAATTCTAGAAACATAATGCTCCTTTTTAACAAATTCAACATTATTCCCAAGGATAATTTTCTCATTAAAAATATAAGAAAGATAAATAGTAGCTAAGTTATCAAAACCAATCATCATATCATATTCTAGAATCTCATGTTGTACCACAAAGAAATGATATATTTGTGTTCCTATTAATAATGGAACATGAGCTAATAACTGAGATACTATTGTTTTTGTATTGAATGTCAATCTATAAAAATCAAGTTTTTAGTGATCACTAGGAATAGAGTGATACCTAGCTAGAGAAATTTCAGGACCTATGTCTTATAGAACATCTAACTGATAAGCTTTAAATCTATTCCATTTAACTGTCAACTCAAAAACAAGATTATGAGTTTTATGTTCTTTGACTTGTTGACTATGAGAAACTTGAAACTCATCAACCTTTAATTAGGAAATTACAGCTATTTCTTTCTCATATTGAAGTTCATCTTCATCTTCTTCAACTTTTTCATTTAAAAATTTAGTTAATTCTTTCTGGGCTTTATTAATAAATAATTTCAATTTTTCAATTCTTATCATTCTCCATTCAATCCTAGACATTTCATATCTAGTTTCAAGATTAGGTTGTTTAGATTTTGCCATATATTTGCTTAGTATTTCATCATGCCTTTTATATTTAGAAAGATTAGCTAAATATTTTTTTTCACTTTCATGTATATGTTGTGCAAGAGAAGATATAGAAACAATCAAATAAACTAGAGTTTCCTCATTCCTTTGCTTTAGTTGATACAACTGATGTGATAATGTGATAGTATCTAATATAGGAGCTCTTACCATGTGGATTTGAAATCTAAATTTTGATGCATAATTATAAGACTCTTTAGATTTACAAGACTCTTCATATTCATAAGAATACTTATTCAATTCAATATTAAATTCAAATTCCTCTTCAAATTCAAAAAATTATTCAAATGGAATATTAGAATCATAGTGATCTTCTAGTTCATATATCAGAACATATTATTCTTCATTGATGTTAAGGGAATTTAAGAAATTCACCTTTTTGACTTCCTTCTTTTTATTAGGACATTTATTGGCAGAAAGATCTCCTTTGTATATAAAACATTTGACAGGGTTATTTTGTAAACCATGCTTTCTTTTTCTAAAAACTTTTCTTGGCCATGATTTTCTTTTAGAAGACTACTTATTATACTTATATCTGTAAGATTTCCTCCAGGAAAAAAATATATTGAAAATCAGAAGACTTTTTGCATATCTTATATCTAGAGTTTATATAAGTACATGAATCTTGAGAACCAAATTTATCATCTTGCCAATCAAAAAACTTGACACCAATGTGCTTATGAAATCTGAGAGTTTCTTTCTAAGAATTATTTTTTGTGCATATTTTCATGTGTACACGTATAATATTTTGATTTATTATTGAAAATGACATGGAAGACAAATCATTTCACATAGCATCCTTATGATTCTATGAAAAATATATAGGAAAATATTCAAGATATCTGACCTTATAAGCAACATTATTGGGTTCACCAATATCATAGAATAACTATTCCATGTAATAGATATATTACTCTAAGTGACTCATGTCACACAATTGAGTTTTCAATTTTTTTTGCTTATCATTTCTCTGTTATTATCTAATGTGCCCACAAATTTAGATATCAAAGCATTGACTAAATAATTAATAGACGAAGGAGATACATTGATAATCAACTGCTTGTTTTGCTCATTAACACTATCCCACCAAGTTTTGACAATACCAATGAATTCATTTGCAATAGTTTTAGAAATATCTCTAGGGTTTTTCCTATAATTAGTAGTCTAATAATTTTCCTATGCAAGCATTTCTTGAATCATTTCTAACCTTTTACATGGATTTTCACATTGAAATCTCTAGAAGAATGATTGAAGATTCAGAGTTCTTATTTGACCTTCTAATGGAGTTTTGGTTGATCTTTCATGTTGAGTAAATAATGATTCAACTTCATTGATATCCATTTTTTTCATTCAAACTCTACAAATTGGATCAATAGTGTATGAAATATTAGTTAGACTCTTGGACTTGGGCATATGAATATTTATATGTAATTGTTGAATTTGGGACCATGTAATAGGTTTATACTTGTGAGGTTATTAGGATGACTCAGGTTGCTCAAAGAATTCAAGAAAAAAATTTAAATTGTTGTTTTTTTCTCAAGAATCTAAATAGACTCAACTTTGGATATAATATGAAGAATTTTATTTACAAAAGAAGATTGATTAACAAATTCTCTAGATAAACTATCAGTTTGGGATACTAGGGCTATCAAATATTTTTCATGATTTTTTTGAGTATCTAATATGTTATGACTAGTATTATGGATATCATCATATTTTGGAACTTGTGATTGCAATTTTGTCCCAATAAAATTCACTATTATATCTAACTGACTTTGTCTTTTCATATCTTTTTCTTCAGAAATCTTTGTCTCATTAACCTTTCCTTCCATTCTTAAAATTTTTGATTAAATCTTTTGATTGATTGTAGAAACTATCATCTTTGAAGAATCTTCAAGTTGATATAGTTCTTGAATTACCTGACCTTTCTAATATAAATCAATAGATTGTTGAATTTCACAGATTCTATTGCTCAGACATTTTGTAGCTAAATTATTCTAATTTAACATTTTGACTTCAGGTGTCTGATCTAGATTCTTATCTATCTGTCTCAAATATATCATCTAAGATTTTTGTTTTCCATCTATAATATACTAATTAAAATTAGATAACTTTTGAAATACTTTCTCAGTATATGACTCATTACCTAAAAGAGTTTTCCATACATGTTCTTCTGAAGAACTTCCTTCCATATGAACTAATCTTGAATCAAATAGTAGTTGCTTTATTTTCTGAATCAAGATAAAAGCAACATGATCAACTTTTCAAAATTTCTTAGAAACCATGTTGATCCTAATATGAAATTGGTCTACTATCTTTTGACAATCTTTGCAAAAAATAGAGTCAATCTAAAGATCATGAACTCTATTTTTTTTAGAACATATATGATTGGAAGTTAGTACTTTGGGAGTTTGTATACTGAAACATGGTTAGTTGAATCTAATAATGGATTTTTCAAGTAAATACTTGATATAAAAATAAAAGGATATATATTTTATTGGCTTCTAAATGAAATCTATATCCATAATCCATTTTTGTGGAATTCTTAAATCAAACCATGATATAGACTCAATAGGAACAATTTGACTATTTTCATTGGCTCTACACACCATGTTTTTTCCATTGGAAGGACCATGCTTCACAGTAGGATGTAAGGTATTAGTAAGTCTATACATGACTTTATACTGAGTAGCCAAAGGACAAGATCCTTCTATCATATCAAGACCATGGGTTTACAGGAATATTTTTAAGACTTTATTCAAATTATTCTCTTCATGAATAACTACTAGATAGTTTCTATAATAAACAAAATATATAGGACCATCATGTAATCCAGTCTAGATTACAACTTAGAGATAGGTAGAAAAAGAAGTATGCCTACTATCAAGAACACATGCAAGGATACTAATTGAAACTACGCCAATATGCAAAAATTTATATTTCTCATGACTTTTGAGTATACAAATTTCCATATTTGAGAGAAACTACAAATGATACTTATATTCTTCATTTTGCTTAACCTTCAAAACATTCTAAAAAACTTAAATGTTTATTTTATCAAGAAGATGAAACACAAAAAGTTTATCATACACCTCATCAGCCTTAAGATTAGGAATTTTCTATTGAGGATTGGGATTTGTTTCTTCTAACTCAATTTGTGCTTGATTAACATTAAACAAAGATCCCAATGAAAATTTAGAGAATTCTATGATCTCATAATTACTTGGATAAATGGAAGCTTTCTAGTTAGATGAATCCATTTTGATAATTATTTTAATTAATATACATGTCTCAAACACTGCAATCCACACCTTCAATAGACCATTCCCTTCACTATTCATCACCAAAATAATGGAAATACAAGAACAAAAAATAACTAGAATACCCAAATATTCAAGACTCAAAGAATTAAACTAAAATTAATTGTAGCTAATAGTTATTTGTGAGTAGAGTGATAATTTAATTGATCTTTCTTAAATATACCAGAATCAAATTTACAAGTTTTTTCTATTCCATCAAACTATTTTTATTTGAATACTACACACCAAAACTAATCAAAAGTATCGATCTCAATAATTTTCAAACCATTATATGGAAGATTGAGAGGGGATAAATTTTGACAAATTTCTTTGATTCTTCTTACTACAATAGTCATTTGATCATTCCATTCTAAAGGATTTTTGGATGATCTTTTGTTCAAAAGCAATTTATTTTGAGCAATATTGTAAACATATCCTACAATATAGTTAACACATCCAATAAATCTCTGGAATGTCTTTTTATCCTTAATCTCATAAAAAAATTTACTGATATCTTTAAGTACATGTTCCTATAGTACTACTTCACTAGACGTAATGTTTACACCAAGGAAATCAATTTCATCTTTAACATTGATACTATTTTTAGTAGAAAGAACTAAACCATTATCATAGATGATCTGATAAAAATGTGTAAGATGATCAACATATTCTTTTGGTGATTTAGAAAATATCAAAATATCATCAATGTATACAATAGTAAAATGGGAATAAGGAGAAAATATTTTATTCATCATGTTCTAAAATATATTAGGAGTTGTCTTCAACCCAAATGAAAGCACAATCAATTCATATTGACCAAATGGAGTAATGAAAGCAATTTTATACGTGTCTTCTTTTACAACATGTATCTGCCAGAATCCTAACTTTAGATCAAATTTATTGTAAACCTTCCATAAATATTTTGCAATATTTCATGTTTAGAAGGAAAAGTACTTTGAACAAGAATTACATATTTTTTATGAAGAATGTAATTCACAGCCAATCTTTTTGTTCCTCTTATTTGTTCAACTTTCTTATTAACATAAAATGCTTCACAACCCTAAGGACCATTATATTCTTTGATGATACCCATTTCCTTTAACTAGGAAATTTCTTCAAAACATTCTTATCTGAGAGAGGGAGACATTCCTAAATGATGAGCTTTAAACTTCAATTCAACTTCCTTCCCATTTTTATCTTTAATCAATTTTAACTCAATTTTGCAAGTATAAATTTTCCTATCCCAAAATGCTAATGGGTTTTTTGAACAACAATCCTCTTTGATCTTTGAAATGATATCTTCAATTTTTCAACTACATTGATTAATGGTTTTATGAATCCATTCATTATTCACATATTTTCTAGTTTTTCTTGTAATGGAATTATGGAAACATAATGCTCTTTTCTAAAAAATTCAACATTATTCCCAAGGATAATTTTCCCACAAAAAATAGAATTAGGATAAATATTAACTTAGTTTTTAGAACCAATCATCATATCATATTCTAGAATCTCATGTTGTACCACAATGAAATGATATATTTGTGTTCCTAGTAAGAATGGAACATGAGCTGATAATTGAGATACTACAATTTTTGTATTGAATGTTAATCTATAAAAATCAGGTTTCCATTGATCACTAAGAATAGAGTGATACCTTTCTAGAAAAATTTCAGCACCTATGTCTAATAGAACATCTAACTGATAAGCTTTAAATCAATTCCATTTAATTGTCAACTCACAAATAGGATTATGAGATTTTTATTCTTTAACTTGTTGAATATGAGAAACTTGAAACTCATCATCCTTTAATTATGAAATTACAAGTATTTCTTGCTCATATTTAAGTTCATCCTCATCTTCTTCAGCTTCTTCCTTTAAAAATTCAATTAATTCTTTCTAGGCTTTATCAAGAAATAATTATAATTTTTCAATTCTTATCTTTCTCCATTAAATCCTAGACATTTCATATATTTTTATAAAGATTAAGCTATTTAGATTTTTCCATATATTTTTTATTATTTCATCCTACCTTTTATATTTAGCAAGCTTAGACAAATATTCTTGTTCACATTCATGTATCTATTGTGCAAGAGAAGATCTAGTAGAAATCAAATAAACTAGAGTTTCCTCATACCTTTGCTTTAGCTGGTACAATTATTGTGATAATGTGATAGTATATGGTATAGAAGCTCTTACCATGTGGATTTTAAATCCAATTTTTGATTCATAATTAGAAGACTCTTTAGATTTAGAATAATAATGATTCACTGCAATATTAGCTTCAAATTCCTCTTTAAATTCATTTTTTTTTTCAAATGGAATATCAGAATCATAGTGATCTTCTAGTTTAGAATCAGAACATAATCTTCTTCATCAATGTTAAGGGAGTTTAATAAATTCATATTTTTGAATTTCTTCCTTTTATTAGGACATTTATTAACATAATGATCTCCTTGACATATAAAACATTTGGTAGGTTTCTTTTGTAATCCATGCTTTCTTTTTCTAAACACTTTTCTTGACTGTGATTTTCTTTTAGAAGACTACTTATTATACTTATATTTGTAAGGTTTGCTCCAAGGAGAAAAATAACATTAAAAATAAGAAGACTTTTTATGTGTATTATATCTAGACTTTCTATAAGTATGAGAATCTTGAGAACCAAATTTATCATCTTGCCAATCACAAATCTTGACACCAATCTACTTATGAAATTTGAGAGTTTCTTTATGAGCCTTCTTTTCTCCACACATCTTCATATGTGCACCTCTAATATTTTGATTTATTCCTAAAAATGACATGAAAGACAAATCATTTCCCATAGAATCCTTATCCTTTTGTGAAAAATATGTAGGAAAAGATTCAAGATATCTAACCTTATAAGCAACATTATTCAGTACACTAGTACCATAGAACAATTATTCCATGTAATAGATATATTCCTCTAAGAGACTAATGTCACAAAATTCAGATTTCATTAATTTTCACTTATTTATTTCTCTTTATTATATAATGTGCCCAAAAATTCAAATATTAAAGCATTGACTAAATAATTAACAGGTGAAGGAGATACATTAATAATTAACTGCTTGTCTTGCTCATTAACACTGTCTCACCAAGTTTTGACAATACTAATGAATCCATTTGAAATAGTTTCAAAAAAATCTCCATGATTTTCCCCATAATTAATAGTTTGATAAATTATCCATGAATTCATTGCTTGAATCATTTATAATCGTTTAGATGGATTTTCACATTGAAATCTCCATAAGAATGGTTGAAGATTTAGAGTTCTTATTTGACCTTATAATGGAGTTATGGTTGATCCTTATTGTGGAGTAAATAATGATTCAACTTCATTAATATCAATTTTTGTCATTCCAACTCTGAATTTGGATCACCATTGGATGGAATATTAGTAAGACTCTTGGACTTGAGCATATGAAGAGTTCTATGTAATTTCTAAATTTGGGACCATGTAACAGGGTTATACTTGTGAGGTTCTTGGGATGACTCAGGTTTTTCAAAGGCTTCAAGAAAAGATTCAAATTGATTTTTTTTCTCAATAAATTGAATAGACTCATCTTTGGAAAGAATATCAATAAATCTATTTACAAAAGAATATTGATTAACAAATTCTCTAGATAAACTATTAGTTTGGGATACTAGGGCTTTCAAATCTTTTTCATGATTTTTTTGAGTATCTAATATGTTATGAATAGTATTCTAGATATCATCATATTTTGGAACTTGTAAATGCAATTATATCCCAATAGCATTCACTCTTGTATCTAATTGACTTTGTCTTTTCATGACTTTTTCTTCATAAATCTCTATCTCATCAACCTTTCCTACCATTCTTAAAATTTCTGATTCAATCTTTTGAATGACTACAAAAACTATTGTCTTTGAAGAATATTCAAGTTGATTTAGTACCTAAATTACCTAATTTTTTTGATATAAATCAATAGATTTTATCATATTACAAGCTTAATCAATAGATTGTTGAATTTCACTTATTCTATTATTCAGACATTTTGTAGCTAAATTATTCCAATTTAACATTTTAACTTCAGGCTGATCCAAATTCTTTCTATCCATCTCAGGTATATCATCTGATATTTGTGTTTTCAATTTGGAGTATACTGATTAAAATAAGATAACTTTGGAAATACTTTCTTATTATATGACTTATCACCTAATGGAGTTTTCCATACATGTTCTTCTGAAGAACTTCCTTCCATATAAACTAATCTTGAATCAGATAGTAGTTGCTTTGTTTTTTGAATCAAGATCAAAGCATCATGATCAAATTTTGAAACTTTCTTAGAAAACATGTTGATCCTATTTTGAACATGGTCTAAAATATTTTGACAATATATGCTTAAAATAGAGTAAATCTAAGGATCATGAACTCCATTTTTATGAGAACATTTATGACTGGAACTTAGTAATTTGGGAGTTTTTATACTGAAACTTGGTAGATTGAATCTAATAATGGATTTTTTAGGTAAATCCTTGATAAAGGAAGAAAAAGATATATATTTTCTTGGATTTTGAATGAAATTGATGTCAACAATCCATTTTTGTAGAATTCTTAAATCAGACCATGATATAGACTTAGTAGGTATAATTTGACTATTTTCATTGGCTCTACACACCATGATTTTGCCATTGAAAGGACCATGCTTAAAAACATGATGTAGGGTATTATTAAGTTTATACATGACTTTATACTGAATAGCCAAAGGACTAGATCCTTCAATCATATCAAGACCATGGGTTTGCAAGAATATTTTTAAGACTTTATTCAAATTTTCTCTTCATGAATAGCTACTGGATAGTTTGGATAATAAACAAAATATATAGGACCATCATGTAATCCAATCTAGATTATAGCTTGGAGATAGGAAGAAAAATAAGTATGCCTACTATCAAGAGCACATGCAAGTAGATTGACATTCAGACCTCTTCTAAATAAAGGATAAATACCAATTGAATATGCACCAATATGCAAAAATTTATATTTCTCTTTTCTTTTAAGTTTACGAATTTCCATAACTAAGAGAAACTACAAATGATACTTATATTATTAATTTTTATTAACCTTCAAAACATTTTTAAAAACTTTTATGTTTATTTTAGAAATAAAATGAAACTTATAAAGTATATCATCCACCTCATTAGCCTTAAGATCAAAAAAATTCCATTCAAGATTAGGATTTGTTTCTTCTAACTTAATTTGTGCCTAATTAACATTAAACAAAGATCCTAATAAAATTTCATAGAATTTTGTGATCTCAAAATTACCTAGAGAATTGGAAGCTATCTGGTTAGATGAGTCCATTTTGCTAATTATTTTTGTTACTATAGAAGTCTCAAACATGGCATTCCATGCCTTCAAAAGACCATGCCCTTCACTATCGTCACCATAATAATGGAAACACCAGAACAAAAAATAACTATATATTCAAAACTCAAGGAATTAAACTAAATATAATCATGATTTTGAACATGGCTCTGATACCATAATAGGACAATATTACTAAAATAGACAAATAGGCACATAAATATAACTTTTATAATTTTTAGGATATGTATTAATAATGATAAGCAAAGAGCATATGAGAAATATTTCAAGAACCAACCTAAGACCTTAGACTCTTCTTATCGATAAACTATATGCTCTTTCAGATTAGAGAGACCCTGTATATAGATATTTTGGAGAAGAAAACTAGATCAAGAAAGAAGAATTGGGTAGTTGGCTAAAGTGGATGATAACCCCATCCACATAGGTAAAAGGACATAAAGTTGATGAATAGTAGAAGCATTAAGAAAAGCAAGCCACCTCCATGATATATGTCACTTCCTAGTGTGTTGAGATTCCCCACTTGAATCAAGGAGTGATACAAACATATATTATCACTTTACAAAATGCCTTTAATAGTGGGTTATGGGTTCACTATGCACCAACGTTTCAATTATTCTCATGCCAACATGCCTAGCATAATAGCAAATCTATCAACATACCTGATAATATAGTACTTTTGTTAAAGTGGTGAGGTCCACTTTATTAAAAAAGGGAGAATGTGCCCATATTCATGCTGATAGACAAACCCTATCAGTAGTTTTGTAGAATATTAATCATCATCAGTGAACTCATAATCTCCTTGAGAAGAATAATCATTTTCAGGTCATATATCAGAGTTGACCTGATATATGACCTGAAAATGATTATTCTCCTCATCATTGTTATTAGAATTTTCTAAATTTATTTTTCCTTTAACTGGTCATGAAATTATAGTTGCATATTAATGATAGGATTATTTTTAAATAATTATAATAATAAGGGGATCTAAAGTCCCATTTGAGCTTGTATGAAAAGGTTAGTAATAATAGAAGGCTTCAAAATTTTCTAAAAATGGCATATTTAGTAAAAATTAGATTTTATTTTAATAATACTCTAGTTGTGCATGAAATCTCTATATTAAAATTGTGCAAGAAATAAATAAATTGTGTATTATATTATAAGGATAATGAAGATTTGAATTTTTCTTTTTTTGCTCAATTTTATTCTTTGTAATTTTAGTTTGTGTTTTTGAAATTGTTGTGCTCTTGGCCCTATCATAGAATGTCTTAAGGATTGGTTGAGTTGTAAAATTGAATGAATTTTATTTTATAAATATTAAGAGTGGGATATGTTAAAATTAAATAATAATATATTTTTAATGTATGTAAAATTTTACAAATTCACCCATCCCAAGGTGTTTTGGGTTAGTCTACTTACAACCAACTTAAGCAATATTTAGTTTTTCTCAAACATAAAATGTTTTAAAAATAATTTTGATTAATAAAACTAAGATAAATACAATATTATAATAATCCAAATTTTCCTTCCATATTTTTAATATTAATTCTTTAAGTATGTAATTGAAATATCCCAACAAAGAGAATGCTAATAACTGGCTGAAACTAAACATTACTTAAGTCTAATTTTTATGAATACATTGCTCAGAAATGAACATCAAGTTTACACATGTTCAGACATAATACATTTCCAAAGTATAACAACCCTGGAGATGACTGATTATGCAAAGAGTACTGCCCAAAACCGCTTAACCGATCTGTACTAACTTAGATAATAATTCAATGATTGCAACAAGAGTGCAACAACAGATATATCACAAGATCTAAACTTAAATATGGTTGTAACAGAACTATAGATTTTCCTCAAACATATTTCAAATAAATAGCAATTGTAAATACAGTCCAGATATCATGCAAATAAAAATAATATAAATATGGTCTCAAAAACTTGATTTTTCCCACAAACTAGAAATAAACCCTAGATCTGGTATGGCTCAAGTTGCTGTGTCAAAAACACAGTCGCCAACATCAATTATGCTGCCATCATCAGTCGATATACTGCTGCCATCAGTTTCCTAGTGTTGGTCTCTGCCTACCGGTGTCGATCTCTTCCTGCTGATGTTGGTCTCTGTTCAGCCGATGTTGGTCTCTGTTTAGCTGATGTTGGTCTCTGCACTCCCCATGGATGCATATAGATTTGCATGGATCTGCACAGATCTATACGGATTTCATACAACTGCAAATATAATATAATGTAACCTATATGTTGGACACCTAATCTATTGAAGCAAATGACCGTTGAAGCCCCAGATCTGATCAATAAGCTCGATGTGAATTCCATCACAAATCCACTCTTGAAAAGAGCTAGGTTTTCATCCAACTCTTCTCCAATCTGCTAAAGGTTTTCATCCTCAGAGATTTAGTCGAATCAGAGATTCAAGCTTTACAATAATGCATCAGAATTTTTAAGCAACAAAAAATAAAAAATGCTTTGCCCTCAACTTCTTTTAAAGGCTCCAAGGAATCTTCTAGAAGAAGCCAACTTATTTAATATTTTATTTTTTTCCCATTTTAATTAAAATTAATTAATTAAAGTCATCTTATTGAATAAATATTAATTTTTGGACAACTTAAATTAATTAAATTAGTTCTAGATACTCCAAGCACCTCCCTTAACACTCTTCGTGCCACTCTTCCAGCCACAATATGCTACGCAGGTTTGAAGACAATTATGAGGGGATCCCACTTGATAAGCCTGCAAATAAAATATTAAAACAAGCACCTTGTCAATAATGTCTTGTCTTCTTTGATTTTTCCCCTAGCAATATCACATAACCCTGGTAATTTTTCCTTCAAAGAAGACATGAAATTTCTCAGAAATTGCTCTTCCATAGCAAATGTTCTTGAAGCCCCAGATCTGACCAATGAGCTCGATGTGAATTCCATCACGAATCCACTCCCAAAAAGAGTTAGGTTTTCGTCCAACCCTTTTCCAATCTGCTAAAGGTTTTCGTCCTCAGAGATTTAGCCGAATCAGAGATTCAAGCTTTACAATAATGCATCAAAATTTTTAAGCAACAAAAGATAAAAAATGCTTTGCCCTCAACTTCTTTTAAAGGCTCCAAGGAATCTTCTAGAAGAAGCCAACTTATTTAATATTTTATTTTTTTTCCATTTTAATTAAAATTAATTAATTAAAGTCGTCCTATTGAAGAAATATTAATTTTTGGACAACTTAAATTAATTAAATCACTTTATCATAATTTTGGGGACATTATAGTAATATATGATATTTTTAATATTGTTGGTTAGTTTTTATTCTAATATTTAAGCTAAGTTTTAGTTTCTCTGGCCAAAACATTTTTCAAAATTTGATGGCTATTTCTCATGTGGGTGGTAATAATTAGGATTCTATTGTTAATATAATTGAATGACATATATCTATATTATATGTATATTTAATCATGTTTTTACATTCTACCAAATCAAAAACTGATTTGATTAGTAGGCTATGGTAGGAAGTATTTTATTTTAGTATAAAGTTGGAGGTTAATAATAATTTCATATTTTCTCAATTTTATTTTAAGTCTCATAAGAGATTTTTTAAGCCTAAAATATACCAATATATATATAATCATTTGAACATTTAAATTGTTCAAAATCTATTTTTAATCTCAATATCATTGTTTAACATTTATACATAAATTTGTGAAGCCATAATATGTTTTATAAATACCATTTTTTCATGTTTTTTTTAAAATATTATTTATACTTTTATTTTCAAAATATTTTTAATAATGGGAATTGTTGAAGATAATTTTATTCACTATCACCTCATATGTAACATTTATTAATGAAGATAGTTAAATCACATACACACGCATAAGGGGTAACCTTTGAGTCTGTACCTTAACTTCCCTGAAAGAAACACCCTAGCTTACTACTCCACTAAACCATGAATTTTATAATTTTAATTTAAATGGTAGTTAATTTTAATATCTAAATATTGGTATTCATTACACCCATTAATGGTTTTCTTCTTTACATTATTTTCTTATTTAAAATGGAATTAAAGATGAATCCATGTCAATGAATTATTAGAGGCTATATTATGTGAGCAAATTTGAGTTATGACATACTCTTAGTTATTATATATAGCATAAAGGTCATGTGTGCAAAATTTTGGGTCTCATATTAATTAAATAAATAGACTAAATTATGTGATATATTTATAAAATTGCTATATGAAATATTATATGTATAATATGTGAAAGGAACTCATTAAAATTCAAATTACTATCTTTACATTTAGAAAATTTTACAATGAATTTGAATTAACATACTTTTGTAGATGTACTCAATTCACACAATTATAGAATGGATTCTTATGATATAATAATGTAATGAAATTAATTCACCAATAAAGTAGAATAATATTAACATATCACAATATGATTGAAACAGAGTAGAATATATGAATAAATGATAAGACACTTTGAGGAGGAAACCTCC
>JARHVA010001532.1:0-52500 GCA_037957365.1 Torreya grandis | reverse complement strand
CTTTTAGGGCCTATTATGTACAGTCATATGCTTTCAAGTCCAATCCAGTAGCGTGAGGTGATTCTTGGAGGAGTATTTAACATGTTACAGGTCATTTATAATTTTTCCTAATATATTTGGAGGCATATAAGTTCTTATCTCTCATATAGTGTCCTTATAGTTCTCCTAGGTAGCCTGAAAGTGCTTTGAGTTCTTAAGGATGAACCATAAAGTTTAGGGCATGAATCAACCCAAAAACTTCCATAAAATGGAAGTTTAATAGGTCTTATAACTTCCCATAGGATCCTAAGGTTCCATGAAACTCCTATGTTTCATACTGATCAATGAAAGATATCCTCTCAGGATCATAGTAAGCATTCTTTGAGGATTGAGAGAAAATTAAGGTCTCTAGGTGGTTTTCTTGAGTTTGGTTTGAGATGCAATGAACTAAATGAGGTATAAAAAATATCCCTCAACCTATTTTAATTTCCTTACTACCACCTTTATCCTATTAGGTCACTTATAATGCCATTAGCTTAGTATTAGGGTTCCTAAGCCAATCTACCTAACATACCTTAACTGCATGTATCTACTTCTTTATCTCACTATCATATGTCTATAATCTCATAAAATTCCTAAACATGTTTATCAGCATCCTCTTAGGGTCTCCAATAGTCTCATTATCTCAATAAACTAGCTGACTACTTTTCATCTTTTTAGGACCACCTTATAGGCTTGTGTATGCCATTAGGTATATGTTTGACTAAATAAGGCATGTTAACATGTTGTATTTTTTTTTTTTTGAGTTTTAGGTGTGATTAAACAATTTCATAACCATTAAATCATCCTAGGAACAACTTTTGTTGGCTCATTCCCTCTATATATCTATGAACCTCTTCAAACAACCAAAATTCTCATGAGACAACATGCCTGCGTATGTAAGGACTATATATGCTAGGGTTTCCAATGTTTGTCTATATTCAAGTTAGTCAAAACTTTTTTTTAGGCTATATATCCACTTGGAAACTCTTTTTAGATGTTTTAATTCCTTCATAGGTCTCCATAGACCTCTACCCTCTCAAGCACATCTTCTTGGGTAGGCAAGTAAACTTGTAACAAGAAAAATTAAAAGATATCATGTTTATTCAATGAAACATATATGATAATTTACATTTACCTCTCTTAGGATTATGACCTCATTATTTTAGACAAGAAATCTCCTTGTTAACAAGGTAGGCAAACCTATAGCCATATGACTGACTGAGCAGGTAGGGTTCCGAGATGGCTCCTATCAACTTCACTTTTTCATGACTTTCCCTAATCCTTGTTTAGAAATATTTTATCTAAATGACTTGAGAAATTTGATTTATTTTTTAAATTTCTAATCATACATAAAATACTATCTCAAGTTTTTTAAAACCTTGAGTCATCTAAACAATCCTACAGGTGATCATTTGCCTATACATATCTATTTGGGATATGTCTGCTAACTTAGTGTTCTAAGAACCCTAATCTCAACATTAAAAGTCTCAATTATTGTCATGTTATTGACTGGAATGTGACTCTTATCTTTGTAATCTCAAATCACCTTGACCCTACAATCTACATTACTTCTTTTCCATTTTCTTTAAGTTTTGACTGTAGGTGTTATCTTTGAGAGATTTGACTATGTCTTAGAGATTCATTGATTTATCTTACCACTCCTTGAATATACCAATAGCTATATCATGATATTTATGGTGTCTTAATACCAATTTATTCTCTTGAAACTCCAAACTCTATCATTAGTATTATCTAAGGCAATTTCTATCAAATGGTAGTAGGTGACTGTCTGGAAGATATGAGTTTGTAGTTTTGAATTAGCCCTCTTCAACTCCACTATGACGTTATAACAATGTTAAATAATCATTTTGGATCATTATTACTACATTACCAACTCCATTATTCTTTCAAATTACTTAAATCTTCTGCATTCACTATCCACTCATAGTCCTATAAGGGTGCCTTGTTAAGCTTCTTGGCTCAATTATTTAGCCATGGCTTTAGGTTCTTGTAAATACTTATTAGCATATTTCCATTTTCAAATTGAAATTTATTATATTTATTTCATTCCTATATATCCTTCATTGAATATTGACAACATTGGACTTCCATTTAAGTTATAAACCTATAGGTCTACACACCTGCAGGTCTACAACCCTGTGTTTGAAATTTTGATGTGTTAAAATATGGATATTAGTGACTTAAGATCATTGTTACTTATACATCAAAACATAATACCAAGAAAACATAAATCTCAAACTCCTTACAAACACATACTCAAAATCACTCAAATCACCTTATTATGCAGACACACAGAACACTGTCCATAAGGTGAATGGAGATGTGAACATTTGTAACTTGTACAAAATATTTTAATGATCATAAGGACATTTATATATTTATAGT
Organism: Torreya grandis; assembly: GCA_037957365.1. Classification (NCBI taxonomy): domain Eukaryota; kingdom Viridiplantae; phylum Streptophyta; class Pinopsida; order Cupressales; family Taxaceae; genus Torreya; species Torreya grandis. The sequence continues at coordinate 50,073 of JARHVA010001532.1, read as the reverse complement.
AGAGTATAGGATAATTAAGGAACACTTATATGCATTAGATAACTTAGATAACTTTAGAACACATAAAAGTTGACAATTAATTCAAACCATGCACAAGAGTCACTTACTTTACTAAAATACCACACACACATGCCACCATGATGAATTAAAGTGTATGATGCATCTAAAGACCTCTAAGATCTCACTAAAACTAGTTACATATAGCCATGAGCTCATGCTTTGCATTATATTTACACCAAAAGCATATGGGGATTTGAACCTTCAAAAAGTAGTTTATCTCCTTAGAGATCATTCATAAATATAATGACACCAATACAATTACCAACGCTATAGTTTATAATCCCATAGGGGTCCCAAAATGTGAATAAAATATTAACCCCAACTATACCTATACCATGCAATTGAATTTGGCCTTAAAGAGCTTATGAATGGAGAGATGGAAGAGAGAGATGGGTTTATAAAAATGTGAGAGTTAAAACTTCTTCCCAATATTTTTCATAACTTGTGAAATATGAAGGAAAATTTTGAAATTATTTTTACCTGAAAGTGGATTTAATAAGTCTATAAAAGTCTTCTAACTCATCAAGATGGAGTTAAAACTCAAGATTCTGACCTTATTCTTAAACTTTGATAGGTGTAGAAGTTGTGTAACTACTCCAATATCCTTGGAAGGTGTGTGGTATAGATTTATTACTTAAGTAAATTATAAACACATGAATGTTATCCAAAAATCACATTTTCACTCATTTTCACTAGCCACAAGCTTACAAATGAACCTTAAAGTTTCCACAAGATCATGAAATGTTATGAAAAGATGATTAATACGTGAAATAACTTTGATAAACTCCAAATCACCTATGACACCATTGATGAAACCTTATCTCTCCATGACATTCCCATACCACTTTATGACCAAAACAAGAGATTAACTTAACTTTTCCAAACTAACCTCAATAATGCTAATAAGGTTTGAGAATAATTTTAAGGCCCATATAAGGTATGAAAAGACCACATGATAATCCTATAGAATTTTGAATATATATGGGGTGAAATTTTTTGTATTTATCTCAAAATTTGGTCAACATTCTTGGTGATTCATAGGGTTAACATGCCTATAATGTTAATGGAGCAGTAGCTTTGTGTGTCCATTAGGCAATGGAGTTTCTTGCACTCAATTTCAGACTTGACTTGACTCCAATCATGGAAAATAAATTTATTGAGCCTTTAAAACATACACAAACAAAGACAACAAGACAAAAAATAGATCAAGATACACACATGTGTTATCAAGTACTCAAGGGGCACAACAACAACATAAGTGAACTAAACTATATACAACTAACCTAAATACACAATCTTCCTCTTAGATGAAAGGGGAATCTTTCACAATCTCTTTCTCTATGAGATAAAGGAGGGAATGAATCAAACTATCTCTAAAGACTTATTATTGATGTCTTCATCTCCTTTATGCTTGCCATTCCTTTTGACATACTTTTAAATGAAACAATGACAGTTGTAAAGATATCCCCTATGAACATGAATTCATCTTATGCTTCAATAATATTATCATAATTTTCCTTATATATAACTTCATATAATCATGTTTCTTTGACCTTCATGGCATCTTTAATGACATTATACTTATTATCAACTACTACAATCTCATCAAGATCTTCGGGTAGCTTTGCATACTCACTCCAAGCTTCATCATTGTCCTCAATGGAAACATCTTGTTTAATCTCTTTATGAACATGTTATTCAATAGGAAACATATCTTTTCATAGGAATTCAATATCTTGAAGGAGTTTAATAGGTTGTTTCCAATCACCTTTGTCCTCTTTATTCTCAAGAACCACATGGTTTTCAAAAATTCCAAGTCTTTCTCTACAGTCATGAGGTTGCAAGGTAGTTTATTCAATTTTATTTTCTTGGTCATTATGAACTTTTTCAACCTCAAATTTCTCACTTGGAAAGTATTAAACTTTAAGGATGGTTGAAGCCTCAACAAGTTTGGATGGCATAGGATCTTCTTTTTGAAACACACCATCAAGGCCATCTCCAAGAGTGTCTTCAAACTAGCAAGCAGGAGGTGGAAGATTTTGAAGGGCCTCAAACTCATCACATATCTCATTAAACTTATACCATAATTAATTTTTATCTATGGAGATAGAAACAACTTTGTAAACATCAACTATTTTTAAAAACCAATCTCTTGATCATGATCATGAGATTCAACCAAATCAACTAATGTAAGTTCTTTTTTCAAATATTTCTCTTCCATGTCTTGATTAACCTCTTCATGAGTAGCTATAACTTCACCATATATTGATTTGTGTGTGTCTTCACTAAAGAGAGTACCTATAGAAAAATATTCATCATAGACACTTGAATCATCTTCTTTGTTAGCTATAACTTTAGGTTGATCTTTTTCACTTATCTCCCATATTATAGGTTCTTATTCAAGAAGGGATGTGGTGGGAGGGTGATGAATAGGTTCATGAGTTGGAGAGGGATCATGAAGTATGGTGGATGACTCATGAATGGGTTTTATAATAGAGACTTCTTAAAGGGACTCTTGGGGAGATAAAAAGTTGGGTTGGGAAATGGGAGAGACATATTTATTAACAATAACTTCACTTTCCTCATACACTTTTTGAGGCTCTTCAATAGTTGTAAATTGATTCTCAAACTCTTGATTTTCCCACCTCTCTAATATTTCCATCCACCATTGGATACAAATTTTTAATCGACGCACCTCCTCATTGATAGAATATTGATTTTTTTGGAGATTTTTCATTGATGTCATGGATGTGTCTAGAAGAGTGGATGAAGTATCTTGATAGTCTAAGTGTTAATGATAAAGTATGCAATGTGTTTGTCATAGTATGCTTGAAGTAGGCTTGGTTGATCTTTAGTTTTGGCATGATTAGGGATAGGTATAAATTATTGATCATATATGAGGGGTCCTATCAAAGGTTAAGTATTATTTGAAACCTTTTGGAAGTGCATGATATTCATCCAGATCTTCATTATGTTCATCTTGGCATAGCTAGTTCCGTGATAGAAAAATATGAGTAGGAAACTTTCTAAAATCACCATTACCATGTATGGATGATTCAAGGGGAGTTGATCATATGGGTGTGATCACATTATTACCAATTTTTTATTTTCCAATTTTTAGGTCATGAGGTTGTGTAGAGTAAAATATATAACTATGCAAAGTTGGCTTCCCTGGCAATGTGCTATGTTTTCCCATACCTAGCTAAATTTACAAAGGAGATCTAATTTCAAGTAGAGCCAAGTACTTAGTTGATGACATAATATTTCACATGAATGAAGGTTATAGGATAATATTTATATATGTATGGATTCCTATATGAAATAAGATCATATGGTTTAAATTTTATGACATGCAATTAAGCGTAAGAAAAGTTATTAAGGTTCAAAGTTGACATTCTAGGTAGATTGTAGTGGTTCCTATACTTATCCATACCATCATTGCATGTCATGAAAATATGGATGAAATATTAAAAAAATTAATTTATTTTTGGTACATATAAATTCAAATGAGGTCAAAGGAGTTCATGAACATATTGTCTATAGTGCCAAGATGGTCCCCTAAAAATTTGGACTCTTTAAGTGTTTTCGATCTCAAGTGATAAAGATTCAAAGTTGCTCTTGTAGATTGTGTTTTGATAGAGACCATAAATTTTAAATACACTAAAGTATAAGGTTCCTAATCATTAGATCTAATGGTGCATGTTAAATAATAGATCTTGATCCAACAGTGCATGTAAAAGTTAATATTTCAAATAATGAATGCACTAGTGACAAGTGTCACATTCATGAAGCTTGAACATAATGTCATTGGTTTGTGGGCATTTTTAATATCATAATATCGATGGTGAAAGTTGAAGTCAAATATTCAAATGTGTAAAAGGTAAGCAGAACTGCTAAGTGGCATAATCATGGGAGCTCAGAGCTTAGATCAATGGTGACCACTACAAGATAAATACTTGGTTAATATATAGAGATAAATGGAGCATTTTTTATCTAAATTTTTAGGAAGTAATTAGATGATGACAAGTGTTCAAAGTTTAACAGTTTCTCAGTGACCATTAAAACTCAAATATTCAAATTTGTGAGGAAATACCAATGCTTAGTTTTTATTCTATAACCTTTGATATATACAAAATTTGATCATGGTGTAAAAGGTAAAGTTGAAGAGAACTTTATGATGCATCTAGAAAAATTAGTTATAAGGTATAATAGTTTTTATATTCAAAAATATGGATCTCCAAATTTGACTATGTATGTTCTCATGCTCTACAAGTAACTTGAGAAGGGTAATTGAGTTGTTCTTGATGGTATTTCAATGTTATAAGATGAACTAAATGTTGGATCATGTTGTAAACTTCATGAGGACAATCTATGTGGATTATAGAGGTATGACCAATTCAAATTATATACAATCAAAGGATTAAAACTTTCTTATGCATTCATTCCTGGAGATCATATGTACAAAATGATGTTTGGGCTAATTATGCTACAACAAAAGGGTGTTGTGATGGATATTATCACTTAAGGTGGACCTATAGATCATGTGGCATGGGTTTATGTACTGATAAAGTGTTCTTGTGTTCTATGTTTTCTTGGATAAGTGTTAAAGAGGTGAATGGGTCTCCATAGGACCTAAAAAGACACTTAGGCCTATTTGAAAGAGGGTATTGCTTAAAGGTGACCCATGTAAATGCCTTAATAGTGAAGGCATGTGTTGTGTCTAAAAAAGAAGGTTGTGAACATGATATTATTTATGACTATAAAAGGTGAAATCAAAGGTGATATTCTCTATATTTTATAGAAGATGTGTGTGTAATATTTTAAGAGTGAAGGAAAGAAGAAAGGGTAGGTTCCTAGTGGATGGGTTGTAGAGTAGAGAAAGTTGATGACTGTGTGTATGACCTATAGGTCATAATTTTGATATCATAATAGTGATTTTTTAGGTTTGAGTATTGAAGATGAGTGAAGAGGTCTAGAGTGATCCAAAAGGATGTTTCGGATGCCTTAAGTGTGAGTGAAGGATATATGATGTTTATGTGAGCTTGGAGGTTGATTTGAGAGGTAGATCAGAGTGTGGACTATGTGTATGACCATTTGTTCATGTTGTTGAGGTTATGATAGAGTTTTTTATGATAAGTGTAGGGTGATCCAAAAGGTGGATTTTGGATATTTGTGAGTGTGTGAAGAAGTGAAGGGGGTTATATTTATAGATTGTCTCCATTAGATTGGTCGAGAATCAATGATATAAAGATGTTCATTTCATAGGTGTTAGGAGGGTGCTCAACATCTAGGTCAAAAGGAATTGATCATCTTAGGGGTAGGTTCTCCTTGTGAAATATGTGTTTCACTAAAGTTGGTCATAAGGACTTGATCATCCTAGGGGTAGGTGCTCCTTATGAAATAGGTGTTTCACTAAATTCTAGTCAAAAGGACGTGACTAGTCTCAAGTTTGTGATCATATTATAGGACAAGTAGTCCATGTATTTGAAAGATTGAGAGTGGGTTTTATTCCCAAAGAGGGGTTTCCACATATATCTTGTGTTGTGTGTTTAATCTTACATCATCTATTTGTTTATTGATATGAATGCTTCATGAATGGTTGTATTGAATGCTTAAGTGTTTGAAGGGTTTGGAAATTGAATTGGATTGTTTTCCACCACTAATTCACCCCCCCTCAGTGGTTTGTACTTCTATCAATTGGTATTAGTGTTGGTCCTTCTTATAAGTTTAACCAATGGTGATCAAAGGTAAAATGGTAGACAAATAGATTATGGTTTTTCTTCAAGAGAAACTAGTATGTGCTTTATCAAATGTCAATGAAATTGTGGACGATGTGAAGACACAAGTGAAATATCTAAATGAAATAGTCAATAATCTATAGGTCATGATGGATAAATTTCTCAACCAAAGGATGGAAAAATTAGAAATTAAAGTCATGACTTACTAAGATGTGCTCTTATCAACAAACAAAAGGAATTTTATCTCCACCAAAGGGGTCAAGAATCAAAATTCATGGATCAGTAATGGTCAAGAGAAAGGAAGGTCAAATACGAACATTGTCTTTAATGGGTATTATTTCTCCTACAATCATTTTGGCCATAGATATAGGGAGTGTGCTTTATCTCTAGAGATCAAAAGGGATCACATATGCTACAATTATAACTAACAAGGTCATATAGATAATAAATGAAAAATATATTTTTGGAAAAATGATATGTAAGGCATTGACACCATCAAATGATTCAAGGATACTACGTCTAATATTGAAGAAGAAAAGAAGTAGAATTCAAGTAGTCCACTGAAGAAAGAGTCAATGTTTGTTTAGTCAGCCTTGCATACTTAAGAAGATGGGAATAAGAGATGTTTCATAGATAGTAGATGTTCAAATCATATGATAGGACACAAGATCAAGTTTATCTCTCTCAAAAAGACCAACCCAAGTTTAGTGAGGTTTGGTGACAAAAAATCTGATAACATAGTTGGCAAAGGTACTATGAGTTTGGACAATGGTCATACTAGGATTGAGAATGTCTTATATGTAGAAGGTTTTAGGCATAATATTTTAAGTGTAAGACAAATGTGTAAGCAAGGAAATTTCATAAATTTTCATGATGATGTATGTGAAATAAGAAATGCAAACATCTGGTAGATTAGTTTTAAATGTTTATAAAACATATTACAATGTGTATGTATTCCATGAATCCAAGAAGGAGGAGTTCTTCAAGAGTCAATTGGAAGAAAGTTGGATTTGGCATAGAAGTCTTGGACATATAAATTTTGATAATATGTTAAAGATATGTTCAAATGGATTGGTAAGGCATATGCCCAAGATTTATAAGATTCCTCATTCTCTTTGTAAGGCATGCCTTCATGGGAAGCAAACCAAAAAAAAGATACAAATCCAAGTAGTTCTCTACTACAAATACATTAGAGTTGATCCACACTAATCTATGTGGACCTATGAGAACTCAAATTATTCAAGGTAATATCTACTTCATGCTTCTCATTGATGATTTTAATAGGATGACTTAAACATTTTTCTTAAAGAAAAATTATAAGGTTTTGCAAGATTTATGGCATTCAAAATGCTTGTGGAAAATGATAAAAGGTTAGAGATCAAGTGTGTAAGATTAGATAGAGGAGGTGAGTTTTGGTCTCATGAATTTGATGATTTTTTGTGAGAAACAAGGGATAAGGAGAAAATATTTTATTGCTATAACACCACAATAAAATGATGTTGTTAAAAGGAAGAATAAGACTATTCAAGAGATGAGTATAACCATGCTTCAAGATGCCAAATTATCAGATGGTTATTTTGAAGAGGAAACCAACACTTTAGTTTACATCCTAAATAGGTGTCAAGTCAGAGTAAATGGTGATAAGACCCCTTATGAGTTATGGAAGAATAGAGCATCTAATGTCAAACATTTTATAGTGTTTGGGAGTAGGTGCTTCATCAAAAGAGGTGAAGAGAATCTTGGAAAATTTGATTCAAGGTCTGATGAGCTCATCTTGTTAGGTTATTATTCTATCATTACTACCTATAGGTTCTTCAAAAATAGACTTCATAAGATTTTTGAAAGTTCAAATTTAAGGATAGACGAGACAAGTAGAGTCAAGAAGCCAAAATTATAGGTAAGTGACTCAATTCAAAATTATATTCCAAATAATGATGAGTTATCTATTCAAACAAATGATGAATATGAAGAGGAGGAAGAAATACAAGCATCTAAACCTCCATCTAGAAGAATTCAAAAAGATCATCCAATCTCTCAAGATATTATAAATGCTAGTGTACATTTGCAAACTAGAAGGAGAATGTTGATCAATAAAAATCAACAAGACTCATTTTTTTAATCCATGATTAAACCCAAAAATTTCATGGAAGCTAGAAAAGATGAAATTCAGAGTGGTGTAATGGATGAAGAACTTAATAAAATAGTAAATAATGAAACATGGGATTTAGTTCCTAGGCTAAAAGATAAAAATGTGATAGGTACCAAGTGGGTTTTAAAAAACAAGATGAATGAGAAAGGAGAAGTCACAAGGAATAAAGCTAGATTATTGTGTAAAAGATATGTTCAAGTTGAAGTAATAGACTATGATGAGACTTTTGCTTCTATTGCAATAATGGAATAAATAATACTCTTCTTGGCATATGCATGTTTCAAAGGTTTTATGGTATACAAAATGGATGTGAAATCTACATTCTTGAATGGAAACTTAGAAGAAAAAGTCTACATTGAGTTATCTAAAGAATACTTCATGTCAAACAGTGAAGATTTTGTGTGTAAATTGAATAAGGATCTTTATGGTCTTAAATAAGCTCCTAGAGCTTGGTATGATAGGTTAGATAAGTATAATTTGAGTCAAGGTTTTAAAAATTGGGTGGATGATAGTAATTTATATATTAAGACATAAGGAAATCATAAATTGATAGTGGTTATATATGTTGATGATATAGTTTTTGGATCTAACAATGATAATAAGAGTAGAGAGTTTGTAAATACTATGGGGAATGAGTTTGAAATGTCAATGTTGGGAAAACTTTATTTCTTCTTAGGATTTTATATTAACCAACATGATGTAGGGATATTCATTTCACAAGATAAATACATCAAGGATATGATAAATAAGTTTGACATGATGGTTTGTAAACTAATGTGTACTCCAATGATCATAGGATTCAAGTTAAGTAAACTACATGAACCACCAAAAATTGATCAAAATTTGTATAGATCCATGATTAGAAGTCTTTTGTACTCTACTACTTCTAGGCCTAATATATTGTAAGTAGTTGGTCTTGTAGGAAGGTTTCAAGCTGATCCTAGAGAATCTCACTTGAAATCAATCAAAAGGATCTTGAAGTATCTCAAAGGCACCATAAAGTATGGTTTATGGTATCCCAAGAGTAAAGAATTCACATTGAAATAATATACTAATGTATATTAGGAAGGATGTTTGGATGATAGGAGGAGTACCAATGGTGGGGTCTTCTTCATGGGAGAATGCTTGGTGTCTTGGTTAAGTAAGAAGTAAGACTTAGTGTCTCTATCAATTGAAAAAGCTAAGTATATATAAACTACCTCTTATTTCATGCAAGTCACGTGGATGAAAAAACTTTGGAATATTATAAGATAAGATAAAATGGGCCTTTTCCTATCTATTGTGACAATACTAGTGTAATTAGTATCTCAAATAATCCTATTATGCACTCAAAAACTAAGTACATTCCTATTAGATATCATTTCTTGAGAGAACAATTGAGTAATCAAAGTGTTAAGTTGGATTATGAGCCTACAAAAGGGAAACTTATAGATATTAATACCAAACCATTATCAAAAGCTACATTTGAGTATCTAAAACAAATCTTGGGTGTCATTTATTTCTCTATGAATCAATAGAATGTCTTTTGGATAATGTGAAGCAACAAGTTTATGAGATTTCTCCAAATGTGGCTTGAGAGAGAAGGCTAGTAATCCTATGTAGTGGTTCTTCATGGCGTATAGAGATGCTAAATAGGTGTAATGGATGAAAGATCCTAGGGGGAGTCCCTCTCAGATGTTTATTGGTGATCTCTATCAGATTTTAGTGTTTTATGTGTTATTTATCCATTGGTTGTAGTGCTTGGTAGAAGAGAGTGTTCGCATATAGCAAGAGGAAGTTGTCAAGGCAAAGAAGAGTTAGGCTCAAGGTAAGGGGGAGTTTTTATCATATTTATAAGGTGGATATCTATTGTTGGTGGTCGTTTTAGGTCCTCAAGATTAGTTTATTCCCACTTTGTCATTATGTCAAAGGGGGAAAAGGTTCTTATTGTGAGAGTGTTTGAAGAGAAAGAGGGAAGGTGAGTTGTATGATGGGTGTTGACATCAATGAAAAAGGAGGATATTTTTGGAGAGTTATCAGTGATGCATGGAGGTGTCTAGGTGAGTGGATGAAGTATCTTGATAGTCTAAGTGTTAATGATAAAGTGTGCAATGTGATTATCCTAGTATGATTGAAGTAGGCTTGGTTGATCTTCAATTTTAGCATTATTAGGGATCAGTATAAATTATTGAGAATATGTGAGGGGTCATACCAAAGGTCAAGGATGATTGGAAAGCTTGTATAAGTGCAAGATATTAATCTAGCTCTTCATTATGTTCATCTTGGCATAGTTGGTTTTGTGAAAAAAAATTATTTAGTAAGCTTGTTGACATCACCATTACCATGTATGGATTAGTTAAGGGTAGTTGATCATATGAGTGTGATAAAATTAGTCCCAAGTTTATATGTTCCAAGTTTTAGGTCATGAGCTTATGTATAGAAAAATATATAACTATACAAAGTTAGCTTCTCGAGTAGTTTATAATGTTTTCTCATACCTAGCCCAATTTACAAAGGATATCTACGTTCAAGTAGATCTGAGTAAGCATTTTCATGATTTTATATTTCACACACATGAAGGTTTTAAGAGAAACTTGATATATGGATGGATTCCCCTATGAAAGAAGATCATATGGTTTAAATTTTAGGACATGCAATTATTTAGAACAAAATTTATTAAGGTTTTATAGTCATATAAAATGAAAAAATTGGTAACTTAAGTGTGGATAATGACACCCAACCCATAGTTCCCTTTTGTTTGCTCCCATGACCCTCATAGGCACATTTTCATTTATTTCCAATCATTCATAGGCTCTCAAGACCTCATTCCAGCTTATCCAGGACCCTTTTTACATGCTTATTCCACCCCCTAGGTTCCATACCCTCGAGACAATAGCACCTAACTTGGACCATAGCGTTGAACCCTAGGGTATCCCAATTTTGGTGCTCATATGTAATCACATTTTGAGCCTAGATTACCATTTTTCCCTGTTTCGTCCTCTTCATTGTGTCAATTTAGTGTGATTTCATTTAACCTATGACCATTAGATCCTTATATAAGCCCATTCAAAAATAATTTGGAAAGGGTTGGAAAATATCACTAAGCAAGCAAGACTATTCAATAAATCTTCCCTATTTTTTACATAAAGCTAGCTAATACACTTACAAGCTCATTCAAACCCTTACACCAGCCCCTAGCCACCTCAAACATATCCAATTTTATCATTTATTTCATCCTCATATCACAATTTCACTAAACACTTTTAAAGGGAGAACTACATATGGCTTGATCCCTCTTCGGAGTAATGGTATGTAGGCATCATGCCCACACATAAGGTGTGAATCATGTCTAGTATATCTTACACACACTAATCCCCCTCTTTTATCAAAGTCCTATTAAAGCTTATTGGAGACTTAGGATCAAAGATAAATCATATATACAAAGATCTATATTAAAAGTTAAGCTTCAAAATTTCACAGGCAGGGTCATACAAGAGTGGTGAATAGAATCTAGAAAGCTCATACCTATGTGACTAGTTTGGATAATAGCGATAGAAATAGAACTATAGCACTAGACTTTGAAGTGTCATATTTTTGGTGCTCCTATCCTTTCACCAAATGAAATCAATATCTAGGTTCTTGATACTATCCTAATCTTGCATAGTCAATATCAATTTTCATCTTAATCGGATCAACATAGTTTTAAGCTAAGTTATATTTCTCTTTATTTATTTGTTATTTTTAAAAAGTCTAAACAACAACCAAAATTAACAAATCAATAAGCCAATTATGTAATAATTATTGATTGATTTACTTTACTCATACTTTTAACTATTATTAATAAAAACCTTAATTATTCCCAAAAAGGTTAAATCATTTGGTGAACTCGACTTACTTTGTTTATACATAAAAACCCTAGAAGCCCTAGGATAAATTTTCCATTGATTTTTCCTATATTTTTTTGATTTTTTACCTACATAATAAAATCATAAATTTGCTTAAATTTTTAAAATTTCATAGTAATTTTAAAATATTTTTCTTACACACCCTAGTTTACCGTACTAGGTCCCAGTAATTTTCTAATCATTTTTTGAATTTTTATTAGCATATTTAAATCGAAAAATCCATTCAAAATTTAAAAAAAAATAGCAATTCTCAAAAATATTTTATTTTACAAAACCCTAGTTGCATTTACTATATCCTATTAAATCACTAATTTTTCTAATAAATTTTAAATTATTTACTTGCATATCTAACTCAAAAATCCACTTTTAATTTCAAAATTCTACAATATTTTTTTAAATTATCATTTTTCAAACCTTAGTTGCATACACTAGGTCCTATTGCTTTTGAGAATCACCTTACATTCTAAAATTAGATTTCAAAAATAGATATCACTTATTTACAAAATTTTATTACATTTCTTGCAAAAAATAAGGAGACCATCATTGCTCCTATCATGTACATGAATTATGAAGTTTGCCATATGTTAATGCAAAGTTTCATTTTTTCCATTTCATGCTTAATTTTCAAAAAGGGATGATATTAAAAAATGTATTGTTAAACATGCACAAGTTTTTAATATTTATTTTACTCTCTCTCTCTCTCTCTCTCTCTCTCTCTCTCTTGCAAAATAATTTCCAACTCTATTTTGATAAACATGTTATAAATATTATATTACAAGTCAAAGATTTTTATGCATTAATGCACATTTCCATTCTCTCTACCCTTTTCTTTCTATCTCTCATATGGAAAAAATTTCAAGTTTATCTTTCCACACATATTAGACATATCATAGCACATGTAAAAATTCTTTATGCATTAGTGCACAATTTCATGTTCTTTGTCCCTTGTTTGCTCTCTCTCATGTGGAATATTATTTATAATCATATTACTATACAACATATAACTCCACTTACATGAATTTCATCCAATACACATGGTTTCTACCTATATATACCTAACTCGTTTGATACATGGTTTTTGCATAAGCTAACTACCACATATCAAGTTTTAATGTCATATCTTATGCACAGGAAAGAAATTATTTATCCTCCTCTCCCTCAAGAGGGTGATAGCTACTTTCCATCTAACTAGGTCCATGAAATCAACCCTCCAAAATATGAGGCATCCTATACTATCACTCATATTACATAAATTCATCTTATAGCTTCTTCAAACCTTCTTCAACATATGTTCTTACATGTTCAATCATAACCAACTAGGGTTTGCACTTGTAAGACTCTAAGGGACCAAATCACTAGTATGAGAAATTTAATTTAAGATTTAAAAATGCAAAATCAGATATTACATGACAAGATCACAACATTGAAAAATAAAATTATAATACAAAATCCTCAAAGGCACCCTAGTGTCAATCATGTATATGCACATTCACCTAGCTAGTTGGTTGCAATCAATGTTAGATATCAAAACAATAAATCACAACAAATAATCTATACAACTAGTGATTAAAAAAGAATTCAAATATCAAATAAGAGTTCAAGTGATATACTAAGAAAAATGATTAAATCTAAGTTGATCAAACTACCTCCTCTATATTGAATGAGAAGATCTAGATATTATTGTGCATAACATAGGCATTACACAGATTCATGTTTTACATTGAAATAACATATACAATAGATAATTTCTAATGAGGACCCTATACAAGGTAAATCAGTCAAGAGATCCATAGTGACATAGGAACACATTCATAAAGGGTCAAATTCAGAAACAATACAAAAGTGGTTACCAAAGCATAACTCAGAATAACAAAAGGATCAAAAAGCAAAATCAGAGCAAAGAACAGTACCATATGCACAAGTAAAGCATGAAAAAAATGTAAATCTACCTCTCCAAAATGAGGCTCAACTTTCAAAGCAGTATGGGTTTGGTCAAAAATATCTACAACTATTAGATTATCAAGGTTAAGGGTTGGGTTAATAGGCTCAAGGCATCACTACTATTCTAACAAATGATATTGTTTATCACCAAGGTTTGAGATTTATTAAACATCCTAAGGAAAATCATTCATAGACATAATTTATCAAAGGAAAATATATAGATACAGCAAAAGTCAACACTAGCACTCCATTGGTTCAAGATCAAGATGATAATGACGATTGGAACAATATAGGTTATTATGATTTCTAAGATATTGATAATGAATACAAATATTCAGGGTCATATTCCTAGATATTCTCTCATTCTTAAACATTATGCATGATTCCTTTGTTTGATATAGGACACCATGATAGAGAGTCTCCCATGAGACTCATCAGTTGGTATCATCTCTCCTCAGCCTCACTTGTACATAATTTATTTTTGCCTACTTATACATAGTTTCTTAGTATTTCTTGTACATAACTCATAACATATCAAAAACACAAAAACATTCAAATAATTCAAAATACAAAAACATGCAAATAACTCAAAATTCTAAGAACATTAAAACATTTCAAAATACCAAAAATATTACAATATATCAAAAATTCAAAAATAATCAAATATTTCAAAATAAAAAAAAAACATGCAAATAACTCAAAATCACCAAAAATATTTTGATTTTATGAATAATCCATGATTTAAACTTTGAGTACAATGCTAAACTTACATTTGTTGTTCTATGTTATTATTTGTTGATTTATCTACATTACCATGCTTCACTTGATCTTCTTTGAGTGTGTGTAGTGGCATCTAGCTCTTTGATTGCTTCACTTCACCCACTGAGGGGGCATCCTAATTCTACATCGAGACACACATCAATATATATACCCATTGGGGACATCTTCGACATGACTACACCATCCAGGTTATGTCATTCCTACACCACACACTCTAGTTATCATGTTGATGTATATTATTTACTAGCTTACACTTATTATTATATCAACATCTCACTAGTATATAGCACTTGTGTATTACTTATCATATACCTATTCTTATACTAAAATGTCTTTCATACTTTCCATCTTGCTTTGATTAGTTAGATGTGATTATACTTATATTTGCTTACATGCTTTCTTTTCTTTCTTAGCATAGCTAGATTGTTTGAATTTTTTAGCTCTTGTTTTGTCTCTTGTATGTGCTTTAGGACATTTTCCAATGTCCCTTTCTTCTATTCATGTCTCTACCTTTGGATATTTTTGAATGTCCCTTGTCTAAACCTTTTTATATGATTGTGGCCCTCATGCTAACCCTTGTTTATTTGAATTATTTGTGTATGCAACATTTGAACATGCCTTGTATGATTGATTTCTAGTTTGAGTTCCCATGTCCCTTTTTGTCAGGCCCTTTGGTCACCCTTGTATGCTTCTTTCTTCTTGCCTTATGTGCTTTTTGTTTGTTTTCTTTCCAATTGTTTGCAATGCCATGATCTTAATCATGCATTATCTTTCTTTCTTGAATGCCATGATGGACATCATGATCCATCCCTCCATGACAAATAAAAACTAGCAAAAAACTAGACTTCTCATTCTATTTCTATTTCAATACATTACATTACATTATTATATCCATCTAGGCACACCCATGTTGATCTAACAATCTCTCAATACAAACCATACTATATTTTGAGATATCTTGTTGAATATCATTCATATATCATGTATATTTGTAACATAACACAATTGTAGGGTTCTTTCTTCTGAGGGAAGTAATTTCAAGGTTTTCATTCCTACCCTTAATAGAGGGGGAAACAAAAAAGGGTTTTATCATAGAGATCAAAACTCCTTATAGTCAAAAATCTAGCTTCTAGAATAACTTATAACAACAATCAAAAGTTAAACCAGGCAGAGCAAATCAGAAAAATAGTGATGATTCCATTATTTTTAGCAAAGGACATTAGTGCCAGACATGGACAATAACACCTAACACTATGGTGTCATATTTTTTGCACTCCTATCTTAAAAATAGAAAAACTAAATTTTCCAAAAGTAAGTTCAACTATAGTTTTGCACATTCAGACTAGTTTAGAATTAGTAGTTTTTAGTACACTTTTTCTTAATGAATTCAAATATAGGGGGAATCATGTGTGACATGATGGCTCTCACTTCTAGTTCTAGATATATTAGTTGGTATAACTTCTAGATCATAATCCATGTTTTAAACACTAGTAATTAGGGGCAATGTGTATGACATATTCATTTTCTTTTCTTCTTTTCTTTATGATTTCAACATTACCTAGACATTCTCAGTAGTTATGTGCCTTATTCCATTTGTAGGTGGTTGGAATCATTTTAGATTGGATTTCATAAAATCCTAATCTCCACATTCCTAAGTTCCTAAGTGGCTTCCATATAATCTTAGTTTACAGTTTTAGAGTGGCTTTCATACAAGCCTAATCTCTATCTTTTGGAGTGGCCAAGAGTGGCCTAGTTTCCAACATATATTTAAATTTCCATGCCAACATTGTCAAATTATATAGCATTCATTGGATTTAGGAGCCATCTCATTTGACACACATTTCATATGAGTATCAGTTTATAGCTTCATTTCACATGGCAATGATGGAGCCAAAAGACTAGCTAGACTTTGTATTCTTAATCCACCTATTTATAGGGATTGGACACATAGTCTAGACATCAATTATCACATGAATGATCATATTAATTCAATTAGTAGGAAAAAATAGAGCTAAAGGGATAGCCTTTGCATTCTTGAGCCACACTCAAGGATTGAGCGCTCACATCTGTTCATGATATTACTCTTGGTACAACAGCTTCTAGCATTATTTAGCATAATCCATCATCACTCAATATCGTAATAGGTTTTGTATTGGTCCACATACCTAATGAGGTGTATTCATTTCTTTCTCTTCCTCTCTTTCTTACCCAGTCTTATACATTCTTATTTTAGATATAACATATATAGTAATAACTGATCCACTTTCTATTTTCTCTTATAGATTAACACTTCATAGTATGCTCTCTTTATGCACACCCAACATCATAAAAACTTTGTGAGCTTCACCCTTACAGGTAAGTTTAGGTATGTTTTCTATTTTTCCTTTATCCTAGTATTTCACTTTGTTGCATTAGTAGAATAAAGGGGGGAACAATGTAGTCATATAAAATGCAAAAATTGGTGACTTGAGTGTGGATAATTACACCCAACCCATAGTTACCTCTTGCTTTCTCCCATCACCCTCATAGGCACCATTTTACTGATTCTCAGTCATCTGTAGGATTTCAAGACCTCATTTTAACCTAGTAAAGACCTTTTTTCCATGTTTATTTCATCTCCCTATGTCATGTGCCCTCAAGGAAATAACACCCAACTTGGACTATAGTGATGGACCCTATGGTTTCCCCTTTTTGGTGCTCCTATCCAATCACATTTTGATCCCATATTACTATTTTCCCTTGATTCCTCCTCTTCATTATGTCAACTTAGTGCAATTGCATTTAACCCATGACTAATAGATCCCTATATAATCCCATTTAAAGATAATTGTGAAAGGTTTGCAAATATCACTAAGAAAGAACAAATACAAGCAAGACTATTCAAGCAATCTTCCCTGTTCTCTACATACAACTAGCCAATACACTTACAAGCTCATTCAAATCCTTACAATAGCCCCTAGCCACCTCAAGCATATCCAATTTTAGTATTTCTTCCATTCTCATATCATAATTACACTAAGCACTTTCAAAGGGAGAACTACATATGGATTGATCCCTCTTTAGAGTATTGGTATGTAGGTATCATGCCCACACATGAGGTGTGAAGCACATCCAGTGTATCTTACACACTAATCCCCCTCTTTTCTCAAAGACCTATTCAAGATTATTAGAGACTTAGGATCAAAGATAAATCATCTCTATAAGGAGTTCCATTGAGAGTTAAGATTCAAATTTTCACAAGTAAGGCCATATAGGAGTGGTAGATAAAACCTAGAAAGCTCAGACCTCTATGACTAGTTTAGATTATAGAGACAAGAAAAGGATAATAGTGATGGACCCAAAAGTGTCTTATTTTTAGTGTTTCTATCCTTTCACTGAATGAATCAAAATCTAGGTTCCTGATACTATCCCAATCTTGCATAGTTAATATCAACTTTCATTTCAATTAGATCAACATAGCTCTAAACTAAGTTATATTTATCTCTATTTACTTGTTATTTTTATCAAGTATAAACAAAAATCAAAATTAATGAACTAGTAAGTTAATTATGACATAATTATTTAATAATTTACCTTACTCAAAATTTTAACTAATTAGGAATCAAAACCCCAATTATTGCTAAAAAGGTTAAATCAGGTTCAAAGTTGGCCTTCCAAGTAGATTGTAGTGGTTCTTATACTTATCTAGACCATCACTACACATCATAAAAATATGGATGAACCATCAAGTTTGAGCATTTATTTTTGGTAATTAAAAATTAAACCAAGGTCAAAGGATTTCATGGAGATATTATTTATAGTGCTAAGATGATCCCCTAAAAATTTAGACTCTTGAAATGTTTTATAGCTCAAGTTATAAATATTCAAAGTTTCTCTTATAGACTATGTTAGGCTAGAGACTATCAAGTTTAAATATGCTAAAGTCTAAGGTAACTAGTCAATAGATCTAACGGTGCAGTTTAAATTGTAGATATTGATCCAATGGTGCAAATAAAATTCAATATGTCAAAGAATAAAAATGATAGTGAAAAGTGTCACATTCAGAGAACTTGGATAGAAGATAAATGGTTTGTGGCCATTCCTACTATTATAATATAGATGGTGTGAGTTGAAGTCAAAGAGTCAAATTTGTAGAAGGCAGGTCGAGCTACCAAGTGGCACAATCATGGGAGCTCAGAGCTTAGATCGATGTTGAGCATTGCAAGATAAAGACCTAGTTAATCCATAAAGATCGATGAAGTGTGTTTGTTCTAAATTTTTAGGATGTAATGAGATGATGACAAGTGTTTAAAGTTTAACAGTTTCTCAGTGACCATTGGAATTCAAATATTTGAATTTTTGAGGGAAGACCAATACTTAGTTTTTATGCTATAACTTTTGATATATGTAGAATTTGATCGTGGTGTAAAAATAAAAGTTGTAGATGACTTTATGATGCATATAGATAACCTAGTTATAAGGTCTAATTATTTTTATAGTCAAATATATGAAGCTATAAAATTTACTATGTATGTGTTCATGCTTTGCAAGTAACTTGAGAAGGTTAATTGAGTTGTTATTGATGGTATTTCAATGTTTTAAGTTAAACTAAATGTTATAGCATGTTGTGAAATTCATGAAGATCATCTATGTGGATTATGAACATTTGAACAATCCATATTTTTTATGATCAAAGGCTTATAATTTGACTATATGTCCATTCTTGGTGATCGTATGTACATAATGATGTTTGGGCTAATTATGTTGTAGCAAAAGGGAGTTGTGATGGATGTTTCCACTTAAATTGGACCTATAGATCATGTGTCATGAGTCTATGTATTATTAAATATTTTTTATATTCTAAGTTTTCTCAAAGAAGTTTCAAAGAGGTGAATGGGTCTCAATATGACCTAAAAGGATACTTAGGCCTATTTGAAAGAGGGTACTACTTAAAGGTGACCCATGTAAATTCGTTAAGAGTGAAGCCATGTGTTGTGACTAACAAAGAAGGTTATGAACATGATATTCTTAATGACTCTATAAAAGGTGAAATCAAATGTGGTGATTTCTAGATTTGATAGAAGAGGTATGTGTAAGAGTTGAAGATAAAAGGAAAGAAGAAAGGGTGTGTGCCTAGTAGATGAGTTGTAGATTAGATTAGGTTGATGACTATGTGTATGACCTTTAGGTCATATTTTTGATGTAAATATAATTATCTTGTAGGTTTGAAGATTTAATATGATCAAAGAGGTTGAGATTGATCCAAAATGATGTTTTGGTTTCCCTGAATGTGAGTGAAGGATAGAGGATGTTTGTGTGAGCTTGGAGGTTGATTTGACAGGTAGATCAAAGTGTGGACTATGTGTATGAAAATTTGGTCATGTTACTAAGGTTATGATAAAGTTATTGTTGAGAAGTGTAGGGTGATCCAAAAAATGGTTTTTAGATGTTTATGAGTGTGTGAAGAAGTGATGGGGGATATTTTTTTAGGGTATCTCTATCATATTATTAGATAATCAGTGATCTAGAGATGTTTATTTCACAGGTGTTGGGAGGGTGCTCAACATCTAGGTCAGAAGTATTTGACAAACATATTGTCATAAGGACTTGATCATATTAGGTGTAGGTTCTCCTTATGAAATAAGTGTTTCACTAAATTTGGTTAGAAGGACTTGACCAACAGGTGGTCAAAAGGACTTGATCATCCTAAGTGTAGGTGTTCCTTATGAAATAGGTGTTTCACTGAATTACAATTAGAAAGACTTGACTAATCTCATGTTTATGATCATCATTTAGGATAAGTAGTCCATGTGTTTACAAACTTTAGAGTGGGTTTTATTCCCAAAGAGGGTTTCCCGCATAGATCTTGTATTGTGTTTTTAATCTTGTATTATCTATTTGTTCATTGTTATAAATGCTTCATGAAGGGTTTTATTGAATGCGTAAGTGTTTGAAGGGTTTGGAAATTAAATTTGATTTTTTACCACCACTGATTTACCCCCCCCTCTTAGTGGTTTGTACCTCTATCAAGGTTTCATCTCCAACTATCCTCCACATACTCATCAACTATTGAACTAAATTTCTCAATGTTTCTATGAGATGAATAGGGATTACATCAATCTCTTCATCCTATGTTCTCATCACCTCTTCTGACATTAGAAAATTTGGCATGAGTGTTAACAAGGATTTGGCTTGAGATGGAATTGAAGTAGAAGGAGGGGAGGAGTATGATTATTTTAAGTCATGGTAAGGGTTTTGAGGTGTGTAATGGGATTTAATTGAAGAGAATGTAGGACATTCATAGGATTGATATGACTCATGACAAGGTGGATAAGAGTCAAAGTGAGGTTGATATAGATTATAGGGCTGGTAGGAATCATGTAGAGGCTAATATGAAGAAACATTTTCTTCAATATGAGTCTCATTTTCTTCATAGCCTTCCTCCTAGCCTTTTTGATATGGTTTCTCAACAACATCATGGTCAAGTAGAGGGGGAATAGGCTGATCATAAGGTTGATATGACTCATAAAGAGGGTAAAAATATTGATATGACTATTAACGTACATAGTTAGGGTCATCACAAGGTTGATAAGGAGGTATATATTATAATTACTCCTCATACCTAGCCATCCTAACTTCACAAGTAATAAAAAACACAAAATATTAGCAAAGGCTTTTCACAATAAATACCTAGGATATTATAACTAGTTGATTGCATTCAGAGTTATCATTAGTTTTTGTTGAATGCCTCCAAAATTTTATAGGTAGAAGAACACACCAAGAATTATTCCACTCCTTTGGACCTTGGTCCCACTAGGCATGCTAAAACTAGTGTCACATAATTTTTCACCCTTGGAGAGGTAGTTCAAGACTACTCCATATTAAATGAAACATGGGATTACCCCTAGGTTTGTGGGTTGCCTATAGTATGGATAAACCTCTAAATTGAATGGATAGCTCCTTAGATTTATCTTGATTGCTCATCACCTATGCTACTAGCTTGTTTGGATGAAAAGGGAGAGAAGATACATGAATGAAACCTATCCTAATGAGGTTATGCACCAAATGTAAACTAGTCATTACCAACCAAATTAAATTACATTTCAAATAAGATCCTCACCTACACATGACACTAACCCAAATCTACCTTTATACATTAGTATTTCTCATGGAATTTTGTGAAGCAAGTTTGAGATAGGAAGACTAAACAAGAGGTCATGAAAATGACACTAGTGAAGATACAACTCACTAAAAATCCTACACACTTCATTATAAAACTTAAAGAGACTTATAAAATAATTTCAAAACTAAATATGAATGTCAACAAGGACAACATGCCAAGGAAATGAACCTATCATTTAACAAGATCAACTAATATAACATACAAATTGAAATAGTCCATGGATAAGGTAAACTAGGTTGTTCTCTATTAATAAAAGGCTTCAAATTATAAGGTCTTCACCATACTCAGTTGGAGGATCATAACTTATCCAATTAAGGCTCAATATATAGAACAACTGAGATAAGAGAAAAAGGGCATAGGGGAGAGAGAGAGAGAGAGAGAGAGAGAGAGTATGAGTGTATCATGAGTCAAAAATAAGAGAGGAGTTATGATACTACCTCAATAGGTCTATAATTATAGGTGTATCTCCTCTAAATATTCTCTAGCACTCTATGTGGTGTAGGAGTTAGAATCCTTACTTGACACCCTGACTATCTCTCTAAAAAAATGTTTTACTTTGCATTTATGTGTGACAAGCAGAATTCTTGATGACCAAATTAGTTTATCTTATATATTTTCATTGTTCTTGAAACCTCAAAACTAACCCCTTCAGGTTCTCTCTGACACATCACTTCCATTTTTTTCTAGGTGTTTGGAAGACTCTTCATCTCCTTAGGCCAATCTTTCACACAAGTGTTAAAACTTAAATTCTTATTCTTAACCTCATCCTATCTTCATTTATGGCATATTAAAATCATATTGGACCTAAAATAATCCATTTTGAGGTCTCTAACTAGCTCCAAGAATTTATTTTCTACTAAAAGCCCCAATTAGGCCTCATTCTTTATATCCCTAAAATCATACAAACCTCCTTGTGTAGGGAGTTGTATGGATGGTAATGAGAATTTTAGGACATCATATTCTATTATCCATTATGGCCTTATAGCTCTATGTTAAATTTTAGGAATAGAAAGTGAGTGGAAGGTATACTTTTATGTTGTTTATCTCTCCTAACTAGGCCTCAATTAGGCCTCCTTGCCAAGTTATTGAAAATTGGCTTTACACAATTCCCACATGTTCCAAACCCTAAATAAGCATACGATTTAGTTAGATTACCTCTTCCCCATTCTTCATGTCAAATTTGAAAATTTGACACCTTGTATAGACTTGTTAAATAAATTAAAACAATCTTTTAGGGCTTATTCTATATAATCATGTCCCTACAAGGGCAATCCCATAACATGGGGTGATGCTATGGAGAGTATTGAACATTTTATAGGTCATTTATAAGTTTTTATTATCTATATGGGGGTATATAATTTCATTTCTCTCATATTGGGTCCTTATAACTCTCCTAGGCAACTTGAAAGTGCTTTGATTCTCAAGGATGATTCATAAAGCTTAGGGCTTGAATACATCAACCAATTACACAAAATAGAAGTTCACCATAGTGGATAGCTTCCCCTAAGATCCTAAGGTCCCATGAAATCCCTTTGTTTGATATTGAGCAATAAAAGATAGCCTCTTGGGCTAGTAGTAAGCATTATGTGAGGGTTGAGAGTAAATTTAGGTCTATAGATGATTTTCCTAAGTTTGGTTTGAGTTCTAATGACCTCAATGAGGTCTGGTACATATAAATTTTATCATTTCAAAGGCATTCCTACCACATTTTTCCTATTAGGTCCCCTAAAAATTCATTAGCTCAGGCTTAAGGTTCCTAAACCAATTTGCCTAACATACCCTAATTACCTATATCTACTATTAGGAATGGTAAGAATATTCTATGAATTTAAGATCATGAAGATTTATCAACAAGAACATCACAAATATAACTACAAACAAATGAAATTCAACATAAAGCAAATCAAATGATTATTCAAATTATGAGAGATGGTGAAAAGCTAGTATAAAGTACTTGCTTATATAGGCAAGGAATAATAGAAACCTAGCTAATCTAACCAATGTGGGATAGAACAATAACCCACTACAAGATGAAATAGCTATTAAGACACTAGAAAACATGAGTAAACACATGAAATACTCTAATACCCACCCTCAAGTGAAGCTAAGGGATAACAAAAGACAAAAGAGTTGCATATCCATAGAATGAGTCCCAACAATAAGGATTGATAAGGTACTCATGTACAATATGTATCCATGAAATGAATATGGAAGATGTCCTCATAAACACCCCTCAAGGAAAACTTATAAAAACCTAAGTATACCATGCAAATCAAAGAAATGAGGTGATATAAAAGGCTTCATGAAGATGTTTACAACCTGATGCTGAGTTAGAATGAACTCAAAGCTAAGAATGCCATCCTGAATGTGCTTATGAATGAAGTGAATATGAACCTCATTGTGCTTGGTCCACTGATTCTCAATTGGGTTATGAGATATATGAATTACACTCTAGTTGTCACACCAAATTATAATCTGTGGATCTAATTTGAATCCAAACTCTATCAATAATTGATAAAGCCAAAGAACCTATTGATTCATATAACTACTACCTTGTACTCAACCTCTATAGATGATAGTGCAATAGTATGTTACTTCTTACACAACCAAGAAATAGGTGAAGAACCAAGATGAAATATGTAACTAAAAGTGGAATGCCTATCATCAAGATAACTTGTCTAAATTGAATTAATGTATCCAACTAACTGAGTAGAACCCTTGGTGTAATATAATTCAAAATGAGTAGTGCCTCGTAGGTGACTCAAAATCCTCTTGGAAGACTACCAATAAATGTCATTAGGGTCATGTGTAAACCTTGATGCAAACCCAACTATAATAGAAAATTTGGGGCAAGTATGGGTTGAGTACATAAGACTTCTTACCATCTACCCATATAATGTAGGATCACAAAATGGAGTAGTACAAGAGGTAGTGAGATTCACTCCAGACTAAAAAGAAGTAGGACTTGGCTTACAATCAACCATGATAAAACACTAAAAAAGATCAAGGGTATACTTCTATTGACTCAAATATATCCTTATATTTGAATGTGATATCTATAGACCAAACAAGAAGTACAGAAGGACAAGATATGCCATGTTGAATTATGTTGAAAGTGCATGTTAAATAGTCTAAATCTAAGATGAGTAGCTACTTATGAGAAATAGATCATCAACATATAAGACCAGAATAATAATATCCTCCCTAATATGCTAATTATACATTGTAGAATTAGAGTGAAAGTAAACAAAGCTAGTAGAGAGAAGAAAGGAATCCATCTTCTCATACCAAGCCCAATGGATCTATTTGAGACCAT
Organism: Torreya grandis; assembly: GCA_037957365.1. NCBI lineage: Eukaryota > Viridiplantae > Streptophyta > Pinopsida > Cupressales > Taxaceae > Torreya > Torreya grandis. The sequence continues at coordinate 25,043 of JARHVA010001532.1, read as the reverse complement.
AAAGAGACCTCCTAAGTCAACAAACAATAAAAGAATCATCAAAAAACTCAATAGACTACTCCATATAGATCTCTTCATGCAAGTCTCCATGCAATAAAGCACTCTTCACATCCATTTGATAAACCTTGTGATGTAGTGAGATAAAGTATAAGGTGAATAAAATCCATCTTGTCAACAAGCACAAAAGTCTCATAATAGTTAATAACTTCAACTTGTGAGAATCCCTTTATAATAAGATGTGTTTTATAATTGTCAATAAACCCATCAACTACATACTTGGTGTAGTAAATCCATTTGCACGTGACCAACTTTATTCCCTTAATAAGAGTGACCAAATCTCAAGTGTGATTCTTCATCAAGGAAGAATACTCATCTATCATTGTATCATCCCACTCCTGTATCCCATGAGCCTTTAAAAAATATTCTAGATCCCTAGAGAATGCCTGACACAAAAGTCTAGTATATGTAGAATGTGCATTAGGATGTCAATTAGGTGGAAGATCTTGTATGAATGGTACTACATCATCATCTATAGTATGAGCCCACCTAAGCATAGTGATAACATCAGTGTAAACAAGATCCTCATCCTCTATAAACTCCTCAAGAATATCCTAAACTAAATCCTTAAAGAATGAATTCTCTAAAGTAGGTGAATCATAAAAAGAATAAAATGTGGGCATTGAAGAAGATGAAGTGTCATGAGATGTGAAATTATCATCAAATTGTACATGTGTTTTAAAATGAACATTGTGAGTATTAGGGTCTAAAAGATAATAAGCTCTCATGTCCTTGAAATACCCAATAAAGACCAAATGTTTTCTCTTCTTGTCCAATTCTTTCCTTTTCTTCTTCAGTAAAAATACCCAAGCAAGGCTTCCAAATACTTATAAAAATGAGACAAGAAGCTTAGATCTAGACCATGACTCCTTTGGAGTCATATTCTCAAGTAGTTAATGTGGTGTGTGTTTTTAAATGTAGTTTTGATAATTAACTACCTCTACCTAATAGATAGGAGGTAAATCCCATGAATGCATCATGTAGTTAGCCATCCCCTTCAAATTCTAGTTATTCCTCTCTACTAAGCCATTCTTCTTTAGAGTATGTTCAATAGAATTATAGTGAACAATAACATGGCCTGTTAAAAAATTAGTGAACTCTCAACTGAAGTACTCCCCTCATTATCTATATAAATCTTGTTGATGTAACTTGATGATTATTTTTTGACCAAAACCTTAAATAATTTGAAGTGAGTAAATACATCACTCTTGTACTTAATTAATTAAACCCAATTATGCCTCAATAAAGTTTCAATGAAAGTAAGTGCATACTTAGCTCTATTAAAATAAGGAGTAGGAAAGACCACCAAATCACTATGCACAAGCTCAAGTGGTAAAGAATCTCTCATGGACATACCCTTAGGAAAAGGATCCTAGTGTTATTTACCCAATCCACAACTAGGGTAGACTCGATCAAGACATAAAACTATAGGAAGACCCTCTACCATACTATGAGTGCTCAACTCCTTCAAATATTTGTAGTTCAAGTGTCTAAGTCTTTCATGCCAAACTTAACTCTCAGTAATTCCATGAGAAACTAAACACATTCCTAGAGTAGGAGTATCATTAAAACCTTCATAATATTAAAGTAAAAAAATATGATCAATAATAATATGTGCAACGAGTGTGTGTGGCTCTAACAAATCTCAAACTTTAGCACCCTATGGTGTTAAAGTCACTATCTTGCCCTAACTAGAATAGAAAAATTGATAAACTAAAATTAGATTGGTGGTGATGTCTAGAACATATAACTCATCATTTGATGCAACCACCATCTACATGTATGTCACCCTTCCCCTTAACAAAAATGAAGGAATAATGCCCAACCTCAATATTGGAAATCGAACTCAGAACAAGAGATACAAAGGACTCCTTGGAATAAGTCATATCGTGTGAAGCACTAGAATATAGAACCCAACTATTTGAATAAGATGAATATTATCTCTCAACAACATTAAGTGTTTTCCATGATTATTAGATGATTAAGGAGTAGAGATATAAATCTTGTGTTTCCTAAAGACATCCTCTAAGGCTTGCATTTTCTTGAAACACCTAGACTCTTCATGACCAATCGCCCCACAATGGGAGCAAGATAGGTTTAAATTATTCTTAGATTTGGAAGATGGTTTGGGTTTAGATGTAGAAGTGTTGGTGGTATTAGGTGAATTTTGAGGTGGAAGAGAAGTGTTTTTATTTTTACCCTTATATTTTCCCTTAGTCTTAAGATGTGGGGCCACTAATTCTTTATGAGAAGTGGAAGGCTCAAGGTGACATAATTTGGACTCCTCCCTAGTGAGTCTCTCACAAAACAAATCTAAATCTATAATTTTGAATTTAGTGCCTAAGGCATCCATACTAGAGAAAAAGATAGATGAAAAAAATTGGAATAGGCTACTCAACTTAGACAAGATTAAGTAGACACACTCTTCATCCTTTTTATCTCAACCACTCCCCTTCAATTGTGTTAACAAATGCTTGAACTTAATAATATAGTCTACAATAGAAGAAAAATCATTTGGATTAAGTGAAGTAATTTCCACTTCAAGTTGCATTGCTCTCAAGTGGTTTACCTTCCCAAACATCCCTTTTAACTTAGTCCACATTTTAAATTGAGTATCACGCCCATCAAAGTGATTTTGAATTGTGGTTGTGTTCACATAACTCCCAATTAAGCCCATACATTCTTCAAACATACATTGGTGTAGAATATTTTCAAATTTTCTTATGAATTGTGGTTGTGTTCCATTTATTAGGGACCATAATCCTTTACGCTTAATGATTGACTCTATTGTAGGTCTCCATGTGTGGTGATTGTGTATAGTCAAAGGCTCACAATAACCAATGTTAGATGTAGATTCCATGCCAACCAATAACCAAAAGCATATATAATGCAAAGGTGGAAAAAAAATTGGCACCAAGATAACCCCCACTTCCCACCCCTCAAAAGATTGTATTATAAGAACCCACCCTCCAATTTGGCACTTTATAAAAGTAGTGATTTTTAACAATTTTATGACACCAATGGATAGAGAATTGATAAACACATACTTTTGAAAAAAATAGAAATCAAATCTGAGTTACTATTCAAAAGTTATAAGCATTTTGATTTCCCATAAAAATGGGTCACAACAATTAAAAATATTATTATTTGATTTTAGTGACCAAAATGAAAAAGAAAATAGGCATGAAACCACTCGTTAGAACTAGAATTTCTTCACAAACTTATAAAATCCAATGGAAGTGAAAAATAATCTTGGTGGTGACCTCGGTGTGCATGCAAACAAGTTTGACATCTCTTTTTTATAAAAATACAGCGTAATAAAGAAACTAATTAATTTCCAGCTACTTTTGAAAGAAGAAATAGGTGGATAACTATTGTATGGGAAGAGCATGTGTCTAAAGCTTAGAAAAGTTCTAAAAAAGACAAATTTGGGTGCACCAACAAATAACTACAAAAAAAGTCAAGGAAGCCTTGGAAAATGGCACGGAAGTCCAAGATGGTGTGTTGGAAACATAGTCAACTATTAGATGCTTCTATCGAATAGTCCTTTATGCATTCTAAGACATCTCTCTAAGCCTTATGATTTTTATTAGCATATAATACATAAGATAAAAAATGAAAGGTAATATAGAAATGGAAATTATTAGGAATGGGATGCCAAAGAGAAATACTTCAGTTTTCAATGACTTACATAGTGCTGCAATGCCTTTTATCTACTTATTTCCATGTAATTACCTCAAATCTCCTTCCTCCTATTGAATATGATACCACACCTATAAAAAACCACACAAAAAACCAATGTAAAGTGATCAATACATGAGATCACACCTCTCATTTTTTTTGCTTTTAATGCTTTGTTGAATCCACTTTCTTAAATGTAGTAGATATTATAAAAAAAGAATAGGATAAATAAACTCCAATGCCTAGCTTCAGCAAAGAGAAAATATAACCATACCAAGCTAAAAACACCACCACAAAAAAGAGTGCATGCCTAAAAAAAAAAGCATTAGAATTCAATATATTAGAAATGGATTTTATAGATTTTCAATGCCTTCTTCAATCCTTCCAATGCCTTGCCATAGTAGGCACTTCTTTCTAACACAATAGGCTCAAAGTCCAACACCTTTTCTCTTTCAGTGCCTCTCTTCTACAAGATATAATAGATGAAACTTTTTCTCCTCAAATTTTGCAAACAAGGAAAGAAGACATAACTAGAAAACAACATTAGCAAGAAGCATTCCAACACCTAAGGATGAAAAAAATTTAATATTATCTAAAAATTACAAGCTTAAGAGGATGTTTTAAAATATGTTGGATTTGGTACCATGTTAGGAATGGTAATAACATTCCATGAAGCCAATATCTTGAAGAGTTATCAACAAGAACATCACAAATATATCTACAAATAAAATGATTATTTAGACTATGAGAGATGATGAGAAGCCAATACAAAGCACATACTTATATAGGTAATGTAAAATATAAACCTAGCTAACCTAACCAATGTGGAATAAAACAAGAACCCACTACAAGATGAAATATCTAGTAAGACAATAAAAACCATGAGTAAACACATGAAATAAACTAACACCTACTTATTTCTCTCACTATCAAATGTATAATATCTCATGAAATGCCTAACCATCTTTCTCACCATCCTCCTAGGGTATCCAATAGTCTCATTATCTCAATAGTGTTCAACATTATCATTGATTAAGAAAGAAATTGTTAAGGTTTGGTATTTAATGTTATCATTAATGTCAAACGTTATTATGAAGATGCATGGTTCTTTCATTGATATTAATTTAATGTCATTGATGTCAAATGTTCTTGTGAAGATGCTTGGTCAAGTAAGCCTTGAGATATGTGTATGATGAGTCCTTTTACCAACATAATAAGTATTGTTGTTTTATGAAAGCAATAATGTCAGAGTATTATTTGAAGGATGCTCTTATGTAAAATTAAGTAATATCATTAAGAAAAAACATGATTATCTACAGTCAGTATATCAAGTGTCAAACATCTTGTAATGCTTTGTCTAGACCTTGTGAGCTGGTATGTGCATGTAGCATGATGAAATAAGTGAGCTCCAAAGAATAAACTATATTCTCTAAAGATCTATGCAAGTAATTTTAAAGATGATTTTAATGAGATATGAAGATGTGAATGCTCTAAAGAATGATTGACAATATATGAGCATGAAAGAGGTTATTTGAGATTCTACATAAACTATTGAGGACCTTGAAAATGATTAAAAGGTCAGCTCAAAATATTTATGTATCCATCTACAAAGATCCCAGTCATGCTCTGAAGATACTCAAAGTGAATGAAAAAGATGATCTATTGAATCTCTAAAGAAGAGTGAGTGTATGAGGTTTCTTGAGAATACATAATAGGCATTGGAATATAAGAGAGTTTCAAGATGAAGCTTTTAGGGTGGCTAAAAGGTAAGGTTCAAGGCCTAATGAGACTTGTAGGTCAAGGCCTATAAAGTAAAAAGAGAGATGGTGTCTAGATGAGGTATCAGTATCAGTTTCCATGATGTGGGTGAGTAGTTGATCATTGAAAAATGTGATTCAATTTGTTTTAAGTATGTTCATGAATTTTTAGATCAAAGTTTGCAGAAAAGGCTTGAAAAGTGTTTCAAGGTTTCTCAAGTGCATAGAATGAAGAGTTATCTACCTAAGAAGGGTTCTCAAGTGATATTTAGCACTTAAAAAATATACATTAGGATATAATATATTAATGGTATATGATTAATGGATATATGTCAAATTTATAATCATTGGTTTTTGGAAAGAAGATTAAGTTTTATGAATGATCGTTATGACTAAAATTTGGTCTAAACATGTACAAAACCCTAGCAGTGACTCGACATTGAATATATTGTTATAAATAGATAATAATAGTTTGATATGGATATTTAAGTTATTTTAGGTCAAATTAAACTCTCTTATCCATATCTAGGTGTAATTTGTCTCTTAGGTGAGTGAATAGACCCTACAAGAAAGTGCTTGTCTTTTAGAGATTTGTTGTAATAAGAAGAGTTGATTGAGTCAAAGTGTTTAAATAGATGAATATAAAAGTGTGATAAGTTTATATGTTATATATGAAATTTTATGGATAGGTTATAGATCTTAGGTGTCAAAATTTAGTGATCTAAGTTGATCAATCACTAACAGACCTAATGGTGCAGACAATAATAAAATCAAGGATAAGTGAGAAAATGATTCCTAATGTGTTTTCATGTAGGAATGATGCATTAAAGTGAATGATAATTATGTTTGGGACTTAAATAACCTATCCATTATTTTAAAAATCTTGGAATTTAGTGTAAGAGGTTAGAACATTGCAACTGAAAAGGCTTGTTTGACTAAGTAGAGTCTATGAGAGAGATCAATAGATTGGTTTGTAAGACCAATAGTCTCCATTAAATATTATGATTTATTTTATGTAGTTTGATCTATGTTTGATATAAGATTATATTCATGAATTTAAATCCCTTTAATTTATATAATCAGATGTCATATGTTCATGTTTCCTTGATTGTGTTTTGAAGTCAATTGGTAGTGTTGAGTGAGCATCTTACAGAGAAGAGTTTGAGCCTGTATGCCTTGAGTTGAATAATTAAGTGAAGTTTTTTTTGACCTTGAGGTCATGAGGTTTTTTTATATGTTATTTTTTTTCATTATTTTTTTTCAAAGTCGAGTTTATGTCTTAGTTTTTCGAGACAAAATTTCTATATGTATATAAGCCTTTTATGAACAATGATTTTAGAAGGGGTTCAAATGATGATTGGACCCAAAAGATATTATGGACCTAAAGTGAAGTTTTATAAGGTTATTTTAGTATAATATTATGTTTTTATTTTATTTTAGGTGTTTGAATATGTTTAATAAAGATCAAATGGTAATGTGTTGTTAAGAAGACCTTTTAGGTCTCTATTAAGCCTAAAAGAGGGGTAAGGGTAATTAATGTATGGATAACCTAATGTATTGATTGATTAATGATTAAGGAATGATATTATAATACTATAATACCTATTCATATCTGACCTAAGTTATTTGATTATGTGGCCAACTAAGAAGGATATGATCAAGTGACTTGTATAACATCAAGGTAGATTAGGCCTATTTGGTATGCCTAGAGAGAGTGTAGAGAATAAACAAATGATATAGATCACTAGTGAGTAAAAGGAGGTCATACATACCATAAAATAAGTGTCATAAATATCTAATATAGGTTTTTTATATTAATATCAAGGAGATAAGACCTAATCAAGCCATGACATGGGCTAGTTGAGCGAAGAGGACTAAAAGATAGTCTGAGAAGGATAGAAGTGAGTGAAGAGATGAAGGAGAAGATCATCATCTATTGTATGAGAAACAAGGGTTTATAAAGGTGATCAATGTGGTTGAGTTTGTGCTGAGTCATCTAGGGGGTTGGTGCCTCTTTTCAAGTGGGTGGTTGCTAAAAGCCTAGCTAAGTTGGTGTTGAACTAGTTTGGGTTGATGCTGCATGTGAAGTGGGTTATGCACTAAATATTGATTTATATATTACATTAATTTAGTCCATTTGATTCATTAGTGTTTTTTTTTACTTTAAGGATTTCCCATGTATATATTGTGTTCATGTGTTCCTTGCTCTTATGATTTGATGTTTATGCTTGCTAAGATATACATGCTTGGTAGAATGGCTCATGTATTATTAAGTGGAATTGAATTAAAAGTTTTGAAGAATGATTCACCCCCTCCATCTCAGTCATTCATCTTCCAATAATTGGTATCAGATCCTAGTTCTTTGAAGTAGGTCTAAAATCCTAAAGGAGATATTAAGAATCAAGGATGATTAGTCAACAAGGTCAAGGTGATTTATCTACCAATAAGGCTCTGTTATTCAATGGATCTAAATATGCCTTATGGAATTTCAGAATGAAGATATATCTAATGTCAAAAGGACATGATATTTGCTAGTTGGTTATGGATGGTTATATTGCACCTCAAATTCTACCAACAAATGCAATAGGTAAGAAGACTAGTGAAAATAACTCTAAGATAATGAATGCCATTAGGTGTGGCCTATCAGAGGTAGAGCTTGTAAAGGTAATGAAATATGTATTATCTAAATGATATATGGGATAAATTGAATACCATATATGAACGAGACACCAAGGTGATGTTGGCCAAGTTACAGACCCACAAAAGATAGTTTAAAAGCCTGAATATGAATGAAGATGAAACCATTACATCCTACCTATTGAGGGTTGATGAAGTTGGAAATATCATTAGATAGTTATGAGAAAAAGTGAAAAATTATACCATTGTCCAAAAGGTATTGAGATCACTAACTCCTAAATTTGAATCTAAGGTATCTGAAGTAGAAGAGATGAAATATTTGGACAAGCTAGAGATGGATGGGCTTCATGGTATCTTGACTACATATGAGATGAGAATAAATAAATGAATACCTCTAAAAAAGGAACCAAATTTCAAAGTTAAAAATAAGACACAAGGTAAGAGGCCAAAGATTTTGATTTAAATATTGATGATGATTAATTGATAGTTTTTTTACTATAAAGTTAAGGTTTAGATTAGGTGAGTACAAGGGTAAGTTACCCTTAAATTTTTTTAAATATGGTAATATTGGTCACTTTCCAACCAATTTTCCTAACAAGGCTTAACAAGGATATATCTAAGCATAGTGAAGAACATATGAACCTAATGGATATGATAGAAAGGCTTATAAGTTTGACAAGAATTAGAAAGATTTAAATAAAAATGAAGGAAGGAAAGGATCATTCAAAAATAATAAGAATTTTTATACCAAATAAGATATCTCATATGATATAATTGATTTAGACACATCTTAAAGTGATGATGTTAGTAATGAACCTGAACATGACAATAGCGAAAATTTGTTAATAGGCATAGAATCAGATAATGAGGGTTGTTTAAGTGGGAAAGGCCATGGTTTATGTAGAATAAGATGAAGTATAGTATGACCATGAATAAAGAGAATATGAAGTGGATCTTGAGGTAGAGATGGTAAGTGGCATAGAAGATATGAAGCTTATGAAGAAAAAAATCAATAAATTAAAGTCATTAGTTTAGGACTATGAGTAACATATCAGTTTATTTGAGGAAAGGTCGAGTAACACTTCTCAGGATTATGATTGGATAATCCATCAAGTAGAAACCTAGATGGAGATTATGAAATTAAGTCCAAAGGCTAAAGAGGAAGAATGAATCAGGTATAAAACTGAAGTATAATCCCTAAAATTTGAGCTAGATCAAGCATATAGAAAGATGAAGTGCTTTATGAAATTTGAAAAGAGTAATGAGGCTCTATATGATATCTTGAGTAGTCAAAAATATATAAGTGACAAGACAAGTCTTAGTTTCAAAGAAGACCAAAATAAGGCACCTCAATTTGAGAAGAATACTGTTGAAGAGGAGAATGTCAACATGAAAAGACCTATCAGACAACCCAATGATATAAGGTATGTTAATTCTTTCAATGGTTACTATTTTGTATGTAATCAGTTTGGTCATAAAATAATATAATGTAGAAAGGTCTAGAGGGATGAGCATTCATGGAACTATGGGAGGAGAAATAATTGGTCAAAGGGAGATCATAGTCATCATCAATAAAGAGGTATGAGTGATATTATTTTCTACTACTATCATAATATAGTACAATTGATTCTATCCAAATAGAGTAAGAAGGTTCTCAATAAATGACAATGGTCAAACAATGAAATGGAAACCAAAGTCAGTAAATGCAGATCAAATTGAGACCAAGGGTCAAGATAGATTACTTACTATGGTCGAGGAAGAATAAAATAAGAAGGTGTGTGAGGAACACTTGTTATTAGAAGTTGTTGAAAAGTAATGAGCTCTAGTACTAAGTTTCCTATAGATCAAATTAAACTACTTGTTATAATTTATGAAGATCCCTATCAAGAATACTTTTTGTCAACTTATAGTGATAATGCCTTGGAAGGTAATATGGTTGCAAGAGACAAGAATATGATAAACATAATTGTTATTAACATGGACATTAAGGATAGTAAGCCAAAGAATATAAATAAGTCTAAAAGGACTCTAAAATAAATTAATCAATCTACTAAGTGCAAGATGGTCAAAAAGGAAAGAGAGGAGATATTTCACCTTATTCTAGGATCCTTTGGAATAAGGTATCTCTATTATGCTTCATGAAGAAACTCATAAGTATATGGAAGTAGGTGAATATTTTCAAAGGTATTATCTTGAGATAAAGTTAGTTTGTTGGTTATGATCATGGTTTGATTATGCTTAGTCATGAAGGTTAGGTGGCTTGAGAGTTTTTATGACCATGGTATCAGAAACATGAGGTTGCAGTCAAAGAAGGTTATGTGGATAATATTTTAGGTTGTTTATGATGTAATCAAAGAGATTAATATGGATATTATCCATTCCTATATTGATATATATGTGGTTAAAGTATAGTAGATAGCATGTTGAAAAGATATAAGGTTGTTATCAGGTATTTGAAGTAAAAGTACAAACAATTGGTATATGAGAGGTAAGGTTTCAATATTTGTTTGTGTGAAGAGTTGAGCTTGATCTATGAAGATAAAGGGGGAGTCCCTAATTTTTTATATGATATCAAAATGGGATAGCCTTGTATGTATTAAAGAGTTTGATCTTCCTCAATCATGTCAAAGAAGATTATTGATCTAAGTCTCTAGTTCTTTTAAATAATATATGTTTGGTCTAAGGAGAGCTTGGTAGCTCTGAGTTTTTTTGTCAATAAATTGATTTATTTTTTATATTCATGGAGTTAAGGAGATATTGTGTCTAAGATTACTCATAGACTCTATTTTTTTATATTTTGATAGATCATCTAGAGAGTGACCTGATTAAGATTAGTTTTCTGAGAAAGGTTGTCATAAGTGGTGGTCATAAGTTTCTAAAGACCATCTGCCTAATAGTATCTTGGAGATATAGTATCAACTCAAAGAGATAAATTATGATTTTAGTAGTTATAGGTGACACTTAATGTCTACTAATAATAGAAACATGGTGGGTTCTTGATTTGAGGGAGATATTTTTAGGTTGTTGACTGAGCTTGATCTATGTTGAAGTTATCTTGTAATATATGTTCATTATGCAAGAGATGATTTTAGTAGTTATAGGTGACACTTAATGTCTACTACTAATAGAAACATGGTGGATTCTTGGTTTGAGGGAGATATTTTTAGGTTGTTGACTGAGCTTGATCTATGTTGAATTTGTCTTGTAATATATGTTCATTATGCAAGAGATGATAGTTATGGAAGACCTTTATCATTAATGTCAAAGGGGAAGAAAGATCAGAAATGGAGAAAGAAAAGGCAAGATAAAAAAGAGATAAAATCAAGAACTATGTCCAAGAGATGATTTCCATCAAGAGTGGCTGACACAGTTTTTTGAGTGTTTTTACTATCAACGACAAAGGGGGATATTGTTGAACATTATCATTGATTAAGGAGGAGATTGTTGAGATTTGGTATTTAATGTTGTCATTCATATCAAAGGTTCTTATGAAGATGAATGTTTCTTTCATTAATGTCAATCTAATTTCATTGATGTAAAAGGTTCTTGTGAAGATTATTGGTCAAGTAAGCCTTGAGGTATTTGTATGATGAGTCCTTATGCTAGCATAGTAAGTATTGTTGCTATATGAAATAAGTAATGTGAGATTATTATTTGAAGGATATTCTTATATTAGCTTAATTAATATAATTGATAATCAACATGACTATGTACAAGTTAGTATGTCAATTATCAAACATCTTGTAATACTTTGTCTAGACCTTTTGAGATGGTGTGTGTAGGTAGCATGATGAAATAAGTGAGATCCAAAGAAAAAATTGTATGCTCTGAATAACTATGTAAGTAGTCCTAAAGATGATCTCAATGAGCTAAAAATATGTGAATACTCCAAATAATTCTTAATAGTATCTTAACATGAGAGAGGTTGTTTGATTTTATACATGAAGTGTTGAGGTCTTTGCAAATGATTAAAAGATCAACTCTAAAGATCTATGTATACAGCGATAAATATCCCTATCAAGCTCTAAAGATCTATAAATAGCTCTAAAGATGCTCCAAGTGAATAAAAAATATGATCTATTGAATCTCTAAAGAAGAGTGAGTGCATGAGGTTTCTTAAGCATACACAAGAATCATTGTAACATAGAATATTTTCAATGTGAAGCCTACAAGGTGGCTAGAAGGTTAGATTCAAGGCCTAATGAGACATACATGTCAAGGCTTAGAAAACAAAAAGAGAGATGGTGATTATATGAGGTATTAGGATTATTTTTAATGACATGGGTGATTAGGTGATCATTGACAAAGGTGATTCAAGTTTTTAAAGTATGTGCATGATGTTTCAGATCAAGGTTTGCATAAAAGACTTGAAAAGTGTTTCAAGGTTTCTCGAGTGCATAGAATGAAGAGTTATCTACTTGAGAACATATTTCAAGTGATCATTTGAATGTGGAGAATATACATGAAGATATAAGCTTTTAATTGTAGATGAGGAAGTTTTATATCTCAAACTTCCAAGCATTGGTTTATGGAAAGAAGATATAAGTTTTGTGAATGATCATTAAGACTGAAAGTTGGTCTAAACCCTCATAGAACCCTAATAGTGATTATGATGTTGAATATCTTGTTATAAAGAGATAAAAATGTTTTTATATGTACATTTTAGTGATCATATTTTGAATTGAACTATTCCAAGCATCTCCAAGTGTGATTGATCTCTTAGGTGAGAGAGAAGACCCTACATGAAAGTGCTTATCTTTTAGATATTTGATGTAGTAGGTAGAGTTGACTGAGTTAAAGTTACTAAATGGATGAAGATCAAAGTGTGAGACTTTTAGTTATTGTATATGAAGGTTTTTGGATAGGTTTTAGATTTTAGGGGTGCAAAGTTAGTGAACTAAGTTGATTAATTGCTAATAAACCTAATGGTGCATATAGTAAGAAAATCAGGTAGAAGAGAGAAGATGATTCCTAATGTGTTTTCAAGTAATAATGATGCATTAAAGCACATGATGATGATGTTTTTGACTTGATTAATCTATCCATGGTTTTTATATTCTTTGAATTTAGTGTAATAAGTTGGCACATTGAATCCAAAAAGGCTTGCCTGATTGAGTAGAGTGTATGAGAGAGAAGATCAATAGATTGGTTTGAAAGACCAATAGTTTCTATTAGATATTATGATATATTTTGAGGAGATTACTATGAGGTTGATATAAGATATTGTTCATTCATTTAAATACCTTGAATGTATTTAATTATATGTCATATGTTCATGTTTCCTTGACTGTGTTTTGAAGTCAGTTGGCACTGTTGAGTGAACATCTTATAGAGAAGAGTTTGAGCCTATATGCCCTGAGTTGAAGAATTACATAAAGTTTATGATGACCTTTAGTTCATGATATTTTTTAATATGTGATTTTTTCCATTTTTGTTTGGTAAATTAGAGTTTATATCTCATTTTTTCAAGATAGAGTTTTTAATTATACACATGCCTTTTATGAATAGTGATTTGAAAAGGGGTTCAATTGGCGATTGGACCTAAAAGGTTTTATGGACCTAAATTGAAGTTTTTAAAGGTCTATTGGAGTGGAATATGATTTTTTCCTTCTATTTGAAGTTTTTAAATATGATTCAATAAATATCAAAGGGCAATTTGTTGTTAAAAAGACCGATTAGGTCTCTATTAAGCTTAAAAGCAGAGTAAGGGCTAATTGATGTATGGTCAACCTAACGTATTGATTTATTAATTATTAATGCATGTTATTTTTATATTATAATACATATTCATGTTTTATATAGGTTATTTTGATATGTGTCTGACTAAGAAGGATATGACCGAGTGACTTGTATAAAATCAAGGTAGATTAGGCATGTTTGGTATGCTTAGAAAGAGTGCAGAGAATAATTGAATGATAAAGATTATTGGTGAGCATAAGGATTTCATGAGGACCATAATATAAGTGTCATGAATATATAAAATAGGTTATGCATATGAATATCAAATTTAAAAGACCTAATCAAACCATGAAAAGGGATAGTTGAGCGAAGATGGCTAGAAGATAGCTTGAGAGGGATATAAGTGAGAAAAGAGATAAACTAGAAGATTATCATATATTTTATGATAAAAAAGGGTATCTAAATATTATCAAAAAATCATGTGGCTAAGTTTTTGTTGATTCATCTAGGGGGTTGGTGTCTCCTTTCAAGTGGGTGCTTCCTAAAAGTCTAGCTGAGTTGATATTGAGCTAGTTGGGGTTGGTGTTCCATGTGAAGTGGGTGATTCATTAAAGATTGATATTAATATTATAAGACTATATTAAATTTTATTCATCAATTTATTTTATTCCCTTTCATTTTTTCTCATGTATATGTTGTGTTCATGTGTTTCTTTCTCTTATGATTTGATGTTTATGCTTGTTAAGATGTACATGCTTGGTAGAATGGTTCATGTATGATTAAGTGAAATTGAATGAAAAGTTTTGAATAATAATTAACCTCCCCTTAGTCATTTAAATTCAAAAAAAATACCAAATGAATACTTTTCATCTGTTTAAGACTGCCTTATAAGCCTATGTATATGATTTGTGTTTGACTAAACAAGGCATGTTAACATGTTGTCTTATTATTGCTTGAGTATAAGGGTGTGATGGAATAATTTAATCAGAATTAAATAATCATGGAAACATTTATTTTTGTCTCATTCCTTCTATATCTATCCATTAACCTATTCAAGCAACCAAACTTCTCATGAGGTAGTAGGCATTTGTATGCAAGCACTATGTATGCGGGGGTTTCCAATGTTTATCTATCTTCAAGTGAGTTAGATAATTTTTTGAGTCTATTTAATCATTTCTAAACTCTTTTAAAATGTTTCACTTCCTTCTCAATTCTCCATATACCTCTAACCTCTCCATCAAACACATCTTCTTGGCTAGGTAGGGAAATTTACAACAAGAGCTATATGTATTCATTTAGGTCTAAAAATCAAAAGAGATATTTTGATTCAATGAAACATATACAATACTTTACCTTTCCTTCTATTATCATTTTAATCTCTTTAGGTTATACAATAAATCTCCTTGATAATAAGGTAGGTAGACCTATAGCCATATGACTGACTGAGTAGGTAGGGTTTTAGGATGGTTCCTATGAACTTCACTTCTTCATGACTTCCTCTACTCCTTTTTGATAAATATCTGATCTTAACTACTTGAGAACTTTGAGTTCTTTTTTAACTTTCAAAACATATGCAAACATCTATCACAAGTTTTGGAAAACCTTGAGTCATCTAAATAGACCTACAGGTGATCATCTGCCTATACATATCCATTTGGGATGTGTCTACCAACTTAGTGTTCTAAGAGACCTACTTTCAACAATAAAAATCTCAAATCTTGTCATCCTATTTGATAGTTAGGGAATCTTGTATTTTTAATCTCAAATCACCTTGAACCTATAGTCTATAGTACTTCTTTTCCATTTTCTATAAGTTCTAACTATAGGTATTATCTTTGAGAGCTTTGACAATGTCTTATATCTTCATGAATTTCATGTACCACTCCTTTAATTTAAAGATAGATTTATCATGTTATTGATGGGGTATTAATACCCTTTTAGTTTCTTTAAACTCCAAACTCTATCATTAGTATTATCTATGGCAACTTCTCTCAGTTGGCTATAGGTGAATATCTAGAAGGTCTAAGTTTGTAGTTTTGAGTTAACCTTCTTCAAATCCACCGTGATGATCTAGAAATGGCCAGTTGTCATTGAGGGTTATTTATCACTACATTACCAACTCCATTAGCCTTTCAAATTACTTCAAACTTTTACATTCATTGTCCACTCATAGTCCTGTAGGTGTGCCTTGCTAGACTTCTTGGCTTAATTATTTATCCACCACTTAGATTTAGGTGCTTGAAAATCATTATTAGTCTATGTCCATTTTCATATTTAAATTTATTACATTGATTTAATGCCTAGATATCCTTCATTGAACATTGACAACATTAGACTTCTATTGAAGTTGAAGACCTATAGGTCTAGAGACCTATAGGTCTGTAACCTTGTGTTTGAAGCTTTGAAGTCTACAAATATAGCTATTAGTGACTAAAGATCATTGTTCCTTATGAATAAACATATTATACCAAGAAAAAATAATTATCAAACTCCTTGGAAACATGTTCTTAGAATCACTCAAATCACCTTGTTATGTACACACATAGAACAGAATCCACAAGGTGATTGGATATGTGACCATTTATAACTTGTAAAAAATATTTGATTAATAAAAAGTCCATTTATGAATTTATAGGACATTATAGGACAATTAATGAACACTTATATGTATTAGATCACCTAGATAACTCTGAAACATAGAAAATTTGATAGTTACTTAAAACTATACACAAAAGATACTTTATTTGCAAAATGACCAACCAAACATACCACCATGATGAATTGAAGTGTATGATTCATATATAGAACTCTAATAACTCACTCCAACTAGTTACATGCATCCATGAGCTCATAATTTGCATTGGAATTGCACCAAACTCAGCTTGTAGGGATTTGAACCTTTAAAAAGTAGTCTCACTCCTTAGTGAATGTTCATTAAGATTATAACACCAATATAATTACCAATGATATAAATTATAATCCCTTATGGGTCCTAAAATATAGATAAAATATTATCCCTGAACTCTACCTGTACGACCTATACCATGCAATTAAATTTGGCCTTCAAGAGCTTGCAAATGGAGTGATGGAAGAGAGAGACAATTATTTGCAAATTTGAGATTTAAAAGTTATTCCAAAGATTTTTTAATTAAATTTATAATCTTAAGATACACTCTTAAACTCTTTTTACCTACAAGTGGATTTAATAAGTTTGTACAAGTCTTCTAACTCATGAAGATGGTGTTAAAACTCAAGATTATGACCTTATTTTAATTCTCTAATAGGTGTGGAATTTTTGTAACTAATACAAGATATTTTTAATGTGTTTTTTACATATTTATTACTTAGTTAACTTTTAATCATAGGAATGATATCCAAAAATCACATTTTTGCTCATTTTCACCACCTTCAAGCTTACAAGTGAACCTTAAGGTTTCTAAAATGTCATGAAATGTTATGACAATATGATTTATACATGAAATGAATTTTATAAACTCCTAATAACCTATGACACATCTTAACCAAACATTATCACTCCATGACATGCCTAGATCACTATATGACCAAAATAAGACATTGCCTTAACTTCTCCAAACTAACCTTAAACAATGCTAATAAGGTTTAAGAATACTTATAGGGACCATGTAAGGCATGGTAAGACCACATTACAACCTTATGAAATTTTTAATAAAGAGGGGGTGACCAATTTTGTCTTGATGTTAAAATTTGGTCAATAGTACCATGACCACATAGGACAAATATACAATTTAGTTAGGTCTGATAATACATGCCTCTAGCATATCTAGTATGATATTTATAATTTAACTCTTATAGGAATATATATACCCATATGGTCTAATTTGTGGTGGTTGAATCATTAAAATTAGTCGTATGGCATGGTGCCAAAAAACATTAGGTGGTCAATAATAATCATTTATAGATTAGGATGTTGGTTGAATTTATATGGAAAACATTCATGCTACAAATACTTTAACCTGGTTTTTTATAATCTTCATCATCTAATGTGAACTAACCAATTGTCAATATTTCCCCCATAATCCATCTGGGTTTGATTTCCTACTTTCAAAATGAAATCGTATGAAGATTTACTATAAATTCATCTCTATTGTAACCAAGGTTGTGAACCATTATAATCCTAAAATAATGTCTACCCCACCAATGGGAATAGTAAACACAATATAATCTAGCTTGTAGTCAGCCATATAAAGATTAATAATATGGAATTTATTGGAATAGTTGATTGTACCACCATTTACAATCATGACCTAAAGTTCTGTAGATGGGTAAATAAAATAGTTCAAATGAGTATCCAACTTACTATTGATGAAGTTATGTGTAATTGTTGAGTCAATCAACATTTCCCCCTTATGTTTCTTGAGGAAACCCATAACCTTGAGGGTTTGAGGAGTGTCAATACCCAAAATTTCAAGATTAGAGATAATTATTTAGGACTCTTCATATTCTAACTCTGGAACCTCTTCATCTACATAGGATGCTTCATCAACATATTCTTCTTCATTAACCCATTCAATGTATAAAAGATTATTCTCAAAACATTTATATCCATTTTTTCATAATTGAAACATAAATATTTCACTTATTTATCTTCAACATGTTGATGTGTCAACTTGATACCTTGATGGAATAATGGTGATGGGTTGTATCAGTTTTTTATGTTGGTGAATGACTACCTCTTCATAGATTAAAAAACTCATATGAATTATGATCCATGTGAATATATTAAGAGACAATAAGTGGATAAAATATGCATACCTCATGTTAAATGTGATCTTTGATACCTCCAAGAAATAGGTCATTTAAGTGATCCTCAAGAATTTTCTCCACATTTAAAGATAGGTTCTAGAGTTAATGAATATAGTACTTTACCTCCTATATTTTTCATATATTTTCTAATTGGATGAAGTGGCTATCACTCGCACTATTTTTATAGGGTGTTCTTATATCCTTGTTAAAAATAGACCATGTGAGATTTAGACCCTTATTCTTATTTTGAGAACACAACCATCGATACCAAAATAATTTTTTAGGTTAAATATATAAATATGCCATTACCACCTTCTATCCACATGTAATATATTGTATATTAAAAAAATTCCATTTGGTTAATCCTAGTGAATGGATTATTCCCATAAAACTTCTTATTTACATTTTTTTCATCAAGTTTCACCAATATAAAGTTATTGGATTTGGATTGGGATGGATGGAAGATCCACCTTAGTTGGGCTAGGTAGTAGTGATTTTCAAATAATTTGGTAGATTATAGGAAATTTTTTTAATAATTTATTACATGATATAATTATTTTACATGTGAATAACACATGCTGAAGTATGCACTTGACTCCATGAGGTCACAATAAAGCAATTGACATAATAGATGGATTATGGATTAAATTAGTTATTGGGTGGAATGGATTTGATATAGGTGGTAGAAATAGGTTATCATTATGTAAAAAAACTTCTTCGCCAGTCTATTGATTCTTTTTAAGAGCATCAAGCTATTTATAAACAAATTTCTAAGATCCTTTAGTCTCTAAGACTACAACAAGGTAAAGCTCCTAGTCAATGTTAGGACTAGGAAAATGGGGGAGATTACATTGAATGACCCATGAAACAAAATAAACTATGTTAGGTTGGGTATGCCCTAAAATTTTCATCAAAAAATGTGATTGATATAAGATGAGGCTAGACCCGAGGAGAAGAAGAAAAGCAGTTGGGAAACTAGGCATGGATAATATTGTAATGATGGCCTCTATTCTAAGGAAGGAGAATGATCAGTGGATTATGAATTCATTATCATTCATAAAAATGTTTTAGATAGTTTAAAATGAGGTGAATTATTGGATTAGAACATAAAACCTTTCTCCTAATATCGGTATTAATATTAGATTGTATGTCAATTATGTGGTTGGGTGCTCTAACCCTAGGAAAGATACCTTTTTCTAACAAGACTTGGTGTTTTGATAACTATCATCCAAGAGGGATTAGGAAATTTATAATCATATGACCTTGTATATAGATATTTTTTAAGGTATTTATGTTGTTAGAAGCAAGGTTTTTTAGTTTTTGGTTTATACGATTGGATAAGGCTTTTGGAAGTATTATTGTTATTTTCAAATTGAAATTAAAATGCTAAAAGTAAATAAATTGAAAATTGGAAAGTGAGTGGAAACAAAAAAATACCATTTTCCAATGATTTGACAATTCATGCAAAGAGAGAAGAATAGATCTACCCTATTTTTTAAGATTCTAAATTTTCCCAGCTTTATCTAAATACAATCTAAGTGAGGGTGTTTTTTGTATTTTTCAATTGTTTTTTAATTATGGATATGGATATAATGTGAATTATGTTTTATATATATTAAAAAAATACAAGAAATAACGTAGCCTAAAACAAAAACACTTTAATGCTTTTATAAATTCCTTGTACACCAACAAACTAAGCTCACTTTCCAGCTTTCCTAGTTATTGCATGCAAGTTTTGAATGATCTATTTGAAAATAATAAAGAAATATAAATTTTGATTTTTGTATTTATATAAATAACAAAATCATTCAAATTCATCTAAAAGAATTAGAATAATCAAAGCCTCTTATTTACTTAGAGTTTGTCTAGGGTTTTATTACTTGCTAGTTGATCATTTTGAGATTAATGGAATTTGTTTTAAATCAAAAAAATAACACTGTGTTGGATGATAGTGTATTAAATGTTTCTAAAAATATTCCTAAATGTTAATTTCAATATTTTATCCTAAAAAAAATAAATATATTGAGAGCTCGATGCAAATGAAATAATCTATCTATTTTTTTATAATAAAGACAAGAAAATAAAGAGAGTTATTTCTTTTGTAAAATTTTCATTTTTTTAATTTTAAAATGAATATTTAATATAATACAATAATAAATACCAATATAATCCAATATACTAGAATGCAAAAAATATAAGCTAACAACCTATAACTTGATCCTGATATAGACCAGTTGGAAGAAATAAATTTGGTGCAATATGGTCTTTATTATGTTGGATCCTTTTACACAAATTAAGATCTAAATAAATATAAAAAAAGAGAATGAATATATTGATGCCACTAATGGGATAATAAGATAATATACACAACTCCAAACAAAGAATAGTTTATTGTGGTTAGTTGAAGACACTATTTGCAAAGACTGGGTTGTAATAATAATGTCTCTCTATCTAAAACTATGTAGTCGTATATGAAATCAATCAAATAAAATATCAAAAGTAATGATAGTAGATTTTGGTTATAAAATATTCAAAATTATTAAGATTATAATGAATTTTTTTAATACAAAATCAATCCAAAATTGGCTTACTTGTAGAATAGAAATAGAACTTGCACGAAAGAGTTTAACTGAGTTGAACTTGGGATTGACTAAAAATGATTCAAGCTAGATTAGGGAATGAGGTGGTCATAATTAGAGGTGAAATTAGGATAGATAAATCAATAAATGTGATAATAATCATGAATAACACGTCAAAGAATGATTCATGGGAGCTAAATTTAGAAGAAAGAACAATGATTATGAAACCACCACTTTAGGGGATGAAACTACTTTTATAAATTATAGAACACCCCTATTTTAATATTAAACCACCCTATTAGGATGGAACCATCATGGTGGTTTACACAACCCCCATGATGAACCCATCATGAAGGTGGAATTTCTGTAATGTAATAGGGTGGCTATGTCACTTGAAGGGGTGGTTTTGTCACTAATGAAAAAGGGTGAAAAAAAGCTAAGGGAAGCTACAAGGGTCAACAAAAGGGGGTTTGGGAGACTTGAGAGATGGAAGTAAAATAGGAGGGAGTGTTATATATTTATCATTCAATCATTATAAGGAGGTTATTACATCATCATTAGACTTATCATGTTAAAAATATTGCACCATGTAAAAATGGGTGCATACATATTGCCCCCTCAGGAGGATGCCTTATTGTGGATTGACAAGGGTGTAATATTGAGAAATGGTGTATGAAATGGGAAAACAAATTTAGAAATACCTAACTTACTTATGTTAGTGATGTAGCAAACCTGATCTAGACTCCATGCAACCTGTAAGAAAAAGATGAGAATCAAGTGTAGTGTGATGAAAAATAAAAAATATGCTACATAAGAAAATGATGGATAAAAATATGTACCATATGCACAAGGAAAATAATAATATCTAAATCATCCCATCAAGGGACTAAACTAAAACCATAAATGTGTTACAAAATATATAAAAGTTGTTAGAATTTTAATATTAGAATAAAATTTAACAAGTACACAATTTGTAATTTGAAAATATGCATAAAACATGAAAGTATACCAAAATTAGAAAGTTTTAAAACTAAAAAAACTATTTTTGGGCCCAATATATTAAAAAACCTTCCAAAAGCTAATTCATTTATGCCAATTATTTATGAGATTTCTTGATATATGCATTGCATTTGACCATTTCAAGTGAGAAAGTAGTCAATAGGAAGAGGATGATGAGAGAATAGTGAATACACAAGTGGGAGGAGCTACAAGGTAGGATCATGTAAGTTTTTTCCCCTTTTCCATGTGCCCTATTTTTTAAACTTATTATCAAATATTGGTTGAAATGCATTCAATTTCAAAAAA
The DNA here is from genome assembly GCA_037957365.1 of Torreya grandis. Lineage (NCBI taxonomy): Eukaryota > Viridiplantae > Streptophyta > Pinopsida > Cupressales > Taxaceae > Torreya > Torreya grandis. The sequence continues at coordinate 2,563 of JARHVA010001532.1, read as the reverse complement.
AATAGTTTTAAAATCTTGGTGGGGAAGGGTAGATTAGGCAAATCTAAAAAAAATATCATTTATTGGTAAAATTTGGGGATTTTTAAAGGTTATTTTAGGGTATGTAGCTGATAAAAAAATAACACTAGGGGATAAAATCACCAGCCTTTATAGGCTAGTAGTTACGTAACACTATGGCATATATATATATAATTACCAATGTCTGTAAGGAGGTGGTTATGTAACTTACATAGGGGGAAGTTATGTAAACACTTTAGGTAGTTACATAACCACCTATAATGGTTATGTAATAACTTCATAAGGTAGTTATGTAACTATTGTGATAATTGCATAACCACCACAAAAAAATAAGGATGATTTTGATTGTTGGAACCAGACTCCAAAACTTGTAATTTTTCTTATTTTGGTAGGCAAAGTTTGTCTTAGAGATGACTTAGGCTATTTTTTATATTGTATAGGCCTTACATACAATGGAATATATCTTAAGATAATGAGTAGATCCCCTAATTCTTGTTGCTTTTGGCATTAGATGAGCTTGCCATCCTTGATCATGTTTGGATTTTGTAGACTACATAGGTGGGGATCACTCTAACCTCTAGATGACTTTTTTATGACATTATAACTTATTAGAACCCTGACCAAAACACATTTTTTATTCCCCAAGTACATATGGGAGGGATGATCACTCTCTTTAATGTCTATTGGATCACATTCCTTCCAAAAAATAACTAATTATTATCTATTTGTTACACTAATAACATTCGTGAGGTTCAAAGTTTGACAAAGAATTTTGTAAATGCCAATGCACATAATGTGGATTAATTATGTGGTGTGATGCTTTTTTGGTTAAGGGATAAATGATACCTAACCTATATAAGGCCATCAATAGTACTAATAGGTTGTTATTCAGTTGGTCACCCATCATATAACGTATTGAGGAGAGATAATCAAGTTACTCCTGAAGCCATGAGTTACTGGGTTAGACCTACATGTATATATACCATTTGGACTATCTAGGGAAAACTTAAATCATCCAATTGATGGATTTCAAGGTATGGATTTATGATCAAATAATCCTTTATCAGAGGGGAGTATTGATTGGATTACTTGGGGATATTAGGGCCATAAATTGGATAGGTATGGAAACATTCCATGTTTTTTCCTAAGTAGTGGGACACTGATAGTATTTGACTTGATCACTCTACCCTATCAATACATGGTTGGTAAATACACCAATGAGGTAGCCTATCTTACAATATCCACTAGGGATACATAGTTTTGGGATAGGGTTTGATAGGTTGAAGTACACCCTATACATAGGGTGACACAATCGTTAAATATTCCCTATGTGGGAAAACTTCCCATCCCTAGGGTTGTCTATATGGGTATATGGGAGGTGAGATTTGTGAGATTATGGTTATTGGTGTGGCACCCACTTGTGAGAGGGGTCCCCATTATATTAGCCAAATTTTGGTTAGTCAGATTAAAAGTGTATAAATAACTATTAAACCAAATCTTAAATCTAAATAATCATCAAAAGAAAAGGAGGAAGAGATAAATCAACATATAATGTAAAGATCTTACCATAATATTACTCATTAATATGTATTCCATGACTCCATAATATCTCTTAAAGACCCAAATTAATAAAGTGAATGTCTAAAATTCAATATAGGATTACAAATGTGATGAAGATTATAATTACAAGGTTGCTTTGGAGATGATCTGAACAACATAAGATTACTTGGATTCAGGATTAGACTCATTCAAATCCTAGATGCCCCCAAATGATTGGGTCCACTTTGCATTTATAAAGGTGTTAGAGGGAAATGGAGGGGAAAATTCCCTCTAAAATTTCAAACAAAGGATGGATCTAGAATGGATAAATTTCTAGTGATTCAAAATCTCTAGACTTTCTTTAGGATGCATGTTATTATAAAATGGAGGGGATATTAATGATTTTGACATTTGAAAAATAAGAATATTTGGTGAATGTTTATTATTGGGTTTAAGTAATTAATTAATTTAGAAGGTGAGATGAGTGAGGTGAGTATGTAGAAAGGGGACATAGGGGATATTTAAGAATGGGAATAAATTAAATGGATTAATTAGGAAAGATGGATAAAATATTAGATGAAATTAAGTGAGTTAATTGGGTGAGAAAAATTAAATGCATACATTTTTCCCTTGTTTGAAAGGGAATTGTGACTAGAAGAAGTAATGGTATTTCAAAGAAGAAATATGGTCATGGATGTTAGTGAGATTAGTGGACTATTGATTCCTCCTCGATGGGGCATACAAAAATGGATGGACATGGAAATCTACTCAAAAGGATAAAGGAAGGTCATAATGTATGAATAGTTAGAGGATGTGGGATTGAAATTTACAAGAGAAAAAAGATGCAAAATGATGATGCCCTTGGAAAAGACCAATGTATAGGGAGAGATATGATGGTGTCGCAATTGTCAACATGTCCCAAATGGGATCCAAACATAATGGGATGATAATAAGATAAAAGATCATAAGATTTTGATGTATCCCAAGAAAGGACTCATTCTTGGGA